>VWZI01010627.1:404888-430834 GCA_013396835.1 Psilopogon haemacephalus
AAAAAAAAAAAGTAAAAAAAAGAAAAAAGCAAAAGGCTCTTAAATTGTACCAACCAATCCATCTGTTCAGACTGGGAGCCCTGCAGACCTGGCAAATCTTAAAGGTTTATCAGTGTTCATTCTGTCTTTCAAAAGTGTGTGTATTCCCATTGCTCAGAAAGCTCTAGTTTGTTTGTTAAAAAGTATATTCCCAAAGCAGATGTTAATTTTTTTTTTTTTTAATTATACAGTCCTTGTAATCCAAGTTACATAGGACAGGATATTTTATAAAACCTATTTCTCTGTAGCACATCAAATATAAGAGATTGTAGCTGTTAATTAAAGATTGGTTTAGAGAAGAGAAGAGAGCAGGAAGCAAAATGTTTAAACATGTATGTCCGTGACTTGAAGCAGAGTTGAAAAGTAACTGATTGTGTGTGGATAATTGCCATGACTCTGTTTGTCAGACCCCTATTGTTATGAAAGTTGCAAGGCTGCCTCTTAAACTGTTCAAACATGGATCTCCAACATTCATGTCAAGAAAGGCCAGCTGCTCTGTTAAAATTCATTGCCTGTTTGTTAAAAAATTTATATCTTCTTTCCAAGTCACTAATCCTGTTTTGTTTTATGTTTATTTTTTTGGGTTGTCTTTCTTTTTTTTTGTTTGTTTGTTTTGTTTTTTTTAAGAAAGTGGTTCCACAATTTTATTTCTGATGCAAGCTTCTATCATTAATCTGAAGTGTCTGATACTGAGTCACCTGATCCTGGCTTGATCTTACTTTTATGTCTGTTTAAAACAAGAGTAATCTCTACAGAATTCTCTCTCCCATTCCTTCCACGTAAAGGGGCTTTGTCTACAAACTGTGCACAAACATGATCAACCCGACCTAAGTGAAATAAGTAGATTTTAAATTAGATCTCGTAGAGCTGAACAGTAAAAACAGTACAAGTGAGATCCGAGTGAAGGTTACTGTAGAGACCACTGCTGTTAATAGTAATTTCTTTTAGAACATCAGAGAGGTGTGAAGCCTTTGAGGAGATCTTAAAACAAAATTAATATAATTCAGTGCTTTGTTATCCTCAATGAAAAAATATTTTGAGACAGGAAAAGTAGTATGTGTATGTCTGAATCTCTCTATGTGGGTGTTTGAGTGGATTACTGCGGCTATCAGACTCTAAACAAAATTGTGAAGTTGGTAACTTAGAATGTATTTACCAGCCTCTATATGTAAAGAAGTTTTATTGAAGACCTAAAATCTCAGGTTTTGATTTGTTAAATTCTTTTTCTGTTAGTCTAATATCATCACTTTCAGATTTTTTTTCTGTTACTGTTTGAATTGAATGCATGTGAAGAAAAGATTTTAAATTCTCCTGTTGAATTTGAAATTGTTCTAAATCCATTTTTAAACTTGCTTATCGAAACACTAATGGCTAAGTAACTCTGGCCTTCATACACACCATGTAACAGTTGTTTTAACACACTGAAAAATAATACCCTGGTCAGAGTGAGTTTAATGCATCTTTTCAGATTAATATGTACACATTTTTTATGTAAGTACAGGTTTTACTACTAAATTAACATTAAATTGATTTTTTAAAAAAAGTTTATATTTCACATACAGTAGGAAAGTAATTCTAAATAATACATCAAAACGTACATCCTACCAATCGAGAGGCAAGAATGTGAGGTATGAGAATCCTTCTAATTTAGCATAGAGCAGTCTCTCATGCATAACTGCTGTCCTCTGATCAAACCACACTTTTAACCTCAAACAAGGAGAAAAAAAAGAAAGTCTTGGCAAAAAGGACAGCTAGAACATTCTTCAGCAGACATGGAAATGACTTGATATAGGACTAAGAAAAAAAACAAAACACAAAAACACTAGGCCTTTTTCAAGCTACTGTTCAAACCTACAGGTAAACTGTGCAGCTCAAAAGTATGCAAACCATGTTATATTCATAAAGATTACAGGAAAGTGACTTAAAAAAAAATATGGAAGACGCAGCTTATATCTTCTACCTGGAACAAATACAATAAAATTATAATTACATGTCTGTCAGTGGAAAGGAACAAAGTTATAGTGCTTGCTAAATAGAAACATTTTCTGAAGCAGTATTCTTTTTCCACTCCTCTGACCTTAGCAGATGTGAAATTTGTCAGTACTGATATACTGAATAAATTCCCAGCCTTCTTTTCCAGGTAATTGTAAATTAAAACTCACTCCTTTTCATGGTATCAAACTGTGTGATGATTTTAGACCAACAGTATACAACTTTTTATGATAAAGTTTCTTATCTCATTGCAGAGTAGTGTGAAAAATATTTTAACTGTATCATCCTTGCTGTGGGCTCAGATCTTTAAGTCCAGAATAGTTAGATGCCCTCTTACCAAGAATAGAAGTGCATGCTAAGAGTATGTGTTACTAGACAGAGCAGAGTCACAGTCAGCTTTTCTTAAAAATGGTATTTTATTATTCTTTATAGTCTATACTAGTTTAGTATGACAAGGATAAGCATGAGAGAAGTAGGTTTGTATGATATTAATCTTCTCCCTAGGGCAGAAGCCAGCAGGAAGATGACATTCCTTTTACCTTGAAGTTAAAGCAGAAAAATGAGTAAATTTTGTTCATGCAACACCTCCATGTGGCCCTTATCATTCCTTATTTGGCAAACTAATCCAGTGAGAGAAACAACAGTATAAAATTTGACAAATAGCTAAAGGATTGAAGGATTTAAGAGTTTATGGTACTGTAATAGAACCGCACTCTTCTAGTCTTCCTAGTACATTAAGCATTGTTCTCTTCAGCAGTTTACAAATCTCGGTAAGTTGCAGAAAATTTACACAGTCGTTTTCTTTATCTGTCCAGTGAGTAGGAAATAAATAATTATTATTTTTATTTAGTGCTGCATCTTAAATATGAAATGTGATTGTATCAAATTTTTTTTTTCCCCTGTGCCCAGAGAATTACACTTCTTTAAGGAAGGATAGCAAAATGACTAAATGACCCTATGCATATTAGGTAATAAATAAGACAGATGAATGATTGAGATCTTGTACTGTGTGGCTAACTTATTTCCAGTAATGATCTTGGGAAGTAATCTCTCATCAGCAAGCTGTCAGAGTGAAGGAGAGGATTTTAGACTTTTCTTAAAGTTGTACTAATTGTACTGTGCTCCTTTGTGCTCTCTGTGATTTTCTTCTTCAGTTGAACATTGCATACAAAGCGCCAAAACAAGCAATATTTATGGTCTGTTAAAAGCCCCTATTAAAGCCTGGCACTTTGATAATTCAAACAACAGCTGAAAGATTTTGAGAGGGCACTGAACTTTTAAACTTTTAAAATACTGTTTGTATTCATTGTGGGCAATTGAAGAGGCAGAAATTATAAGTTATGTAGCTTTTATAATTTCCAAAAGCCCCACCCACAATATGTGTGTAAATTGGTTTAAGTTTGGGTTCTAATTTGGTCAGGAAAAGTCTTCACAAGGATACCTTTTCAGGTAATTCAGGAAAAATCAGAAAATTTGGAAAGGTTTGGGCATGAAACAGCTTTGCCCTACTTACAGATGGGAGACTGTCTCTTTCACAGCAATGTCCAGAGTCCAGTGCCTGCCAGAGTCCAAGATCGCTGTAGGCACAGCTTTCACCAAGCCACGATTGCGAAGCAAGGCAGGGGAAAGTCGGGGTGATCCTTGGTGTTCCCACGAATGGCTGCAGTTTACCATTAGAGGCAGGTCCTGCAGCAAGAAGCCAGGATGCTCCTCAAGGTCCTGCTCAAAGTCCGTGCAAGGTTCGTGTCTCCAGGTCCGTGTTCAGGTCTGTGCAGGTCCCAGTGCAGGCCCCAGTACAGGTCTGAGTGCAGGTCCCAGTGCAGGTCTGAGTGCAGGTCTGAGTGCAGGTCTGAGTGAAGGTCCCAGTGAAGGTTCTAGTGAAGGTCCCAGTGAAGGTTCTAGTGAAGGTCCCAGTGAAGGTTCTGGTTCAGGTCCAAATGCAGCTCCGAGTGAAGGCCCGTGCAAGTCCTGCTCCAATCTGTCCAGCTGCCATATATATACTGAGGTGATTTGTTGCCTCCCTGTTCAAGCCCACGGAGGGTGGGAGAAGGCACTTCACACCTACTGTACTAAGCCTCCGGTGACAGAGGTGGAGAAGGAGGAAGACCGTTTCCTGCCCCATTCATACCTCCGGTGGGGCAGTGGACTGGGGTGTGCCCTGCCACAGTTCGTACCCCATTCAAACCTCCAGTGGGGCAGTGCCCTGCCCTGCCACACTGTTTTCAACAGGAAAAAGAAAAGCATTTCAGTGCAAGCATAGCTTTTCACATTATGAAAATTGATCCTTGATGTTTGTTGATGCAAACAGAAAATGCTTGTCTTGAAATGCAAGAAGAATTCAGTTATAGGACCTTCCTGTCAAAAGAACACTAAACGGAAAGGCCAGTAAATCACTGGAAAGTGTATTGCTCTTAAATTTGGAAATAACAATTTACCCATTTAAACCCTGGGTCAGTATTCTGAGTGGTCCCTACATCACTTTCTTACAATGCCTTCACCTATCATTCTAGTTGGAAAGCCATCATCTCTTCCAGATGTGAAGATGTGCACAGGTGTAAGATTTCATGTGCTCCAGTTTGGATTAGCATCTTCTTATTAAGGTATCTGAGAACCCATTTTTGGGGTATGGAACAAAAATAAATAGGCATACATTAAATTACTTAAAACCCTTAAAGTGCAGCTGGACTGTTTGATGTTTTGCACAATATAGGCTACAGCCTATAAAGCCTGTGATTGCGAAGACTAATTGTCAAGTTTAAAAAACCCTAGAGAAATAATTGCTGCTAGTCTGCATGTCAGAAATTTCAGATTAAAAGATATAACACATTTAACTAAAACCCAGCTAATTAGAGTAAAAGTAGATCCAATTCAACATCTAAATAATGTTGTACACAATAGAGCTGTTAACTTCAGAAAGCAGAGCTGAAGTAATCAAATGAGGAAGTGTTTTTTCTTTCAATCTGTATTTTGAGATAATTAGATCAGTAGGTTGTTCTATTTTTTTCTCACATTTTTGGGGGTCTATTGATCAATTTCATGCAATAATACCCATCCCTGCTCTGAATCTGAGATAAGTTCAACCTTGTCTGGTCTACTCTGAGTGCTATAAGGAAGGAATAACTTTTAAAATTACTCTTTTCATTTTCATATGTGTACAAAATTTTCTCATTTTGAGGAAATGGTTCTGAAATCACACTTCCATTACTTTACATCTAGTATTAAGAAGTGTTACAGCCTCTCTCAGGCATTAATTGCTAATGTTTTTAATATGGTCATTACAGAAGCATAGAATTGCTTTTAAGAGAGCCAGAAGGATCTCTGCCATACAGAGGTCTTCAATATTATGTAGATGTCACTTGGCTGTTGAATGCAGTCACAAGCAAGATCCCTAGGGAGAAGAAACCATACCAATAGAACAGCAAAAGTCAGTGCTAATTAGAAGCATTGTTGAAACTTCAGTGTGTAATCAAATAGTCAATATCTGCAATATCCCCACAGTCTCAAACAAGGATCATCTCTAATATAAGAAATTAACTATTCTATTGCAATAGGATGTGAGAGACTCAGCTGCTCTTACACTTGCCCATTAGCAGTTTGATAATTTCATTTCTTCATTCTATTTTGAGTTTACTGGACTAGCAATTTCTGAAGAAATCTTGCTTTACAGCTCTTTTCCTTGTGTATTTTGTTGCAAGTTAGAGACTCTATTAAGAGGACTCATATTCCCCCTTTATTTTTCATCACATTTTGAGCTTCTGACTGTATTTTCATGTTTGTTTTGCCCTGTACTAACAAAATTCTGAGGCCATTGCCATCAACTTTTTCCTGGTAATTGCTGACTTCTCCCAGCTCAGCATGTTAATGAAAGAGATTTTTTTGTGCACTGTGGATTTTTAAAATAGTCTTAAACATGTATACATGCAGCCAAGTGTGTACTGTGTAGTATCCACTGATTCTTTAGTACTGTTTCCTTTACAGATCTCTGCATTTGTTGTCTTCCTTTTAAATGCATGTTTGATATCTAGATCCTCATGTAAGAGAGTTGAATTTCTATTCTATTTTAGTTGAACTACAAGTGGCTTTTTTGTTGTTGTTGTCCCGTCCCCATCCCCAGTATCAAAACACAAATAAAAGGGCAGATTTATCTAGTAGAAGATCAGCAGCAAAGGGCAGACGAGTAAAGAAAGGGTGTTTGTCTGTACTGGAGCTATTCTGTAGGTACATGAGAACAGGAGACAGACTGGGACAGTGGGGGCCATTCTGTCTGGGGAGGACAGAGCTCCAAGTAGATCTTATTGTGGCCTTCTGGTGTCTGAAGAGGGCTACAAAAAAGCTGGTGAGGGGTATAGGGTGTCAGGTAGTGATAGAACTAGAGGAAGTGGAACAAAATTATTCCATGTTCTAATAAGTTCTTCACCATGAGAGTGGGTAGACACTGGAGCAGGTTGCCTAGGGAGGTGCTAGGAGCCCTATCCCTGGAAGTTTTCAAAGCCAGGCTGGATATGGCTTTGAGCAAGCTGATCTAGTGTGAGGTGTCCCTGCCCATGGCAGGGGATTTGGAGCTAGATGATCCTTGAGGTCCCTTCCAGCCCTGACAATTCTATGATTCTATGGAATCCTGTAATGGAAACATGTATCTCTTTACCAGCAAAAGCTAAATAGCAGAATTTGTTGTTCCAAACTACAGAAATGTCAAGTACACCATCTTTACTTTTGTATCAGAACATGTGTATTTGGATAAAGTATGTTTAGGGTACAAAAGACTGATGGTGAAAATATCTGTAAAAGAAAGGGAAATATCATTAGCCCTTGGATTTTTATGCAGCTGTAACAAATGCCAAATTCTCTATTGCAGAAGAATTTATCAAAATCTGTACAATAATAAATATACATTTGCCACATTACTGGTTTTAATCACCTGATTACTCTTTGTATAATTATCATCACTGTGCATGGAGTAAGGTTAATAGAAATTATCAAAAAGTGACAGATAAGAGCTAAACATACTTTACTATTCCAGACATGATTTGGAATAGAGTTTGAAAGGAAGGATCTAAAATTATCAACAGCTACTAACAGAAACAAAAAAGGCAAACCCTATTACCACTATGTGTGGGTCCTTTTTTCAACCACCCAAGCTGACTTTAAATTATTCTTCCATTAACGCACTGTGCTGCCTACTTCTAGCCCTTGCTGAGCAAACTTCAAGAGCTGTACCCAGCATGGGTCCTGTAGTGCAGAACAGGAAACACTTTGGTACTCTGTATTCATGGGGAGAAATGGGAGGAGGAAGAAAGTCTATGAGAAGAAAGAAATCTAATGCATAGGTTACTAATAGCTGTTCTGTTTTAAACAGAGAACAAAAATGAAACATTTTACTTGTAATTAGATGGGATGGGTCTATTTCACTATTGGTTACCTTCTTTTTGGTACTGTTGTCATTATTGTGGAGGGATTCATGAGGTAATGGTTAATACAATGTAAAATTCCAAATATAATTTTTTATTGTATACATTTGATCACATACATAAAATCAAACAATTGTTCACTGGAATAGTACAGAGAGTACAGCAGCAGCTTTGACTTGACCCATTCACCTTTATTTCCAGTACATGAACAATTTATTTCTTCACTTTCAGGGCTGAACACAAATTTCCTGTTTTCCTTGTACTCAGATGTACAACTCTTCCTGAATAGGTATTTGACCATTCTCTGTTTCCTCATTGACTACAAAAATGATGTAACTTTTGTGGAAAACACGAACTCCTCACAAATCATACATTCAAATGAAAATATAAAATATTTTTCTCTACACACATTGTATTAATTTACAACAAAATGTAAGATTTATGAAAAAAACAGCAAACCAAAACACAGAAACAACTAGTCAGTCAGATGGAGGGAAACAGAACTGATGGATGTCTTTAGCCTTCTTCCTTTCTCAGTAAGATTATAAACATTTAAATACATGCAGCTGAAGCAGATGAAATTATATTCTGACATTCTAACCGAAACAGATACATGATTGATTGCAAGGTGGCATAGCTGCTGGCATTTTTTGTTGGCATATTTTGATGATACAGTTTCTTAGGTGAACTTCAAGTATGTCAGCGACACATACAATGTTTCACACAATTTGAGTGATTTCAAAGCTAATAATTTATGAGAGATTTTGGAGCCTGTTATTAGGTTTGTCTCAGGAGAGATTGGTTATATTTTTAATCCTCAGTTCCTTGATCTATTTTTTGTTTATCTCATCTTGTTTTGCTGGAAAACAAATATGTAGAACTTTAATTTGGGGATGTCTGCATCAATGTGTGTCATCACCTTAACAACGTTTTCTATCCAGAATGCTTGAACCTGAGAATGGCTGTGCAGCAGATAAATTGGGGGAAAAGGTGAGGAACATCTGGAATTAAGTACCACAGAAAAACTTTATTTTGAAATACCCAAAAACATAAAAGAAAAAGCTTTAACAAAAAGTTTAATACTTTATTTGTGAGACTGTTAGGCTCAGTGTGCTAATACTGTCTGGCAGACCAAAGCATATCTACACCCATGTAAATTAGAAAAAACAGCACTGAAATTACCACATTTTTCTAGCATGTCCACAGTTTTAATCCAAGAGCTCAGTAGTTAAAGTCAAATCAGATATAGTCAATTGTGACCCTCCAGAGAAGTATTATTTGATAAAAAACTGAAGTTCTTTCGCTTCCAAAATCCAGTGTATATGCAGTGTTGAATTACTTGGCTGGAGAATTCCAAAACATAACTGGAAGAACAGTAATGGAAGGAAGAAACTAAAATTATTGCTTCTGTAACTTGTGACTAGATAGCAATTGGAGCACATTATGATATATTAATTTCAAATTAATTTAAATATATGGAAGAACATAATCAACAACTCCTCAAGAATTCTATTGCATCCATGAAAACCCTCTGCTATATTTTGCCACATTTTGTGTCCTTATATTGCTAGACAATTAATCTCAATTCAAATTCTACTCAGAACTGTTGAATTCAACAGAAATTAGTAACTGTTATGCTATAAAGCTTTAATTATTTTAAAACAGACATTTCCTTACAATAACACTAACATGTAGATAACGGTATTTTTTATGCATTTCCTTAGGAATCCACAGAGCAACATTTGTTTTATTAGCAAGAAGACTAGTACCTCTTTATGAACATGAGCAGCCACCCTTCATGTCTTCCACTGGAAGATTAGCACAATCCAACTGACTTCAAAGGTTTTACTACAAGAAGAACACTAATAAATAAAGAATGACTAGCAGGTTATATTGTTACTTTAAACAATAATTCCGTAATTGTAATTATACTTCTTGTATTACACCTAAAGTGTCAAATATATTTTTGGCCTAACAGCACTGTTATTATTAAAGGTGATTGAGGGATGAATTTGGCCCACAGTGTTAATTCCAGGTACTCTAGATAATTTCACACATAATTACTACACCTAGAATCCAGTTCTCTAAACAATATGAAGGAAAATTAATCTCATAAGAAATCAAGCTTGATAATGAGAAAAAATGGATTATCAGACCTTATATGACTAGAAGAAGGATTACTGAGTGGCAATGAGCATCTGTGAAAAACAAAGTGACAGATGAGTTGTCCAGGCGTTGCAATGAAATGTGCCCATTTTTCATCACTGTAGTTCCAAAATATAAAGCTCACAACCACTTGTTTTGTTTAGTAAAAAAACCAACAAAATAATTTTCTCACTATTTTGCATATAAAGTAATGAGAATGCTTTCGAAGTAATCATAGAATGCTTTCAAAATGTTGTTGGGGTTTTAGGAAGTTAGACTTATTTTGACTGTCAAGAAATTATGCTCTGTTATTCTTTCAGTAGATTTCAAATATACCTTCAGAGTCTATGAAATTGAGCAGTCATGGAAATCACAAATTTTTTTTTGCAATTGATCCCCTGTTTGATTGCAGATGATCCCTCACTTTTTTACCACAAAATTTGCAGATGCATGCATTTTGTTCTGTCAGCACTCGTGAACTTCCAAATGTAATATTTTACATTATAAGTTGCAACTGAGAATGTGTAATTAAAAAATAAATCAACACTGTGAAAACACCAGCAAAAATACTGAACAAACTTAAGTGTTGTGAAAAAAAAGACTCCACTTTGAAATTTCTGAATTTGTAAAATATAGATGAGAAACATACATGCAGTGCTTAACATTGGCTAGCACTCAGTTCTTCCTAGTAACATTCTTTTTGATCACACTAATAATACACTATGAAGCATCACTCTGTGGGATGCAGTTAAAGCCTATTTAAGCCAAAGAAACTACTCACACTCTCCCAGGAGAAAATATCAGAACATTTTTATTTTTACCTCAATCACTCCAGAAAACTTCTTGAGAGATAGTCTTAATCACTGTTACAGGGAGATTGCTGCCACCAGTATGCATAGTGAAAATGGGAGAGCATGAAAGAGTAAATATGGTGCTGAAAAATACTAAATAAGATGATTCAGAATTAAATGCTTAAGGCTTACTTGAGCTTCAGTTGTGCAAGGTTTATGTAGATTAGGCAGTTAATAAATATTCTTGTCAGTGATCTTTGTAGAAAATGCAGATTAAAAAAGAAAAAAAACACTCTACCTTCTCTCCCCAATTTCTTCCTTGGCTCCCAAGAGCTCCTTTTCTGCCACACAGGCCACATATTTAGGTCTCAATTTTTCAATATTTTTTTGTTCTCATAAAAAATTTAATAGTCCTTAATGTTTAAAGTTGCCTGCTTTTATTTTATTTTTGCATTTTTGAATTTGTGGCGTTTAGCTGTCATTTTTCACCTTTTTTTTTTTTTTTCCAAAAGAGAAACAATAATAGAAATAGCCTATCTATTAAGGGAGAATAGATGTATTCATAAATAATATGTTTAGAGTCTTTGGGATTTTCAGATTGAATAATCTGATTTAAAAGTATTTCCTTATGCAATAAGGAAAATAATAATCAGATGGAAAAGTATTTCCTTATCCAATATCTTTACATCTAGAGGGAGAAAAAGTTGCGGAACTAATACTCTTCACAAAACAGATTCTTGTTTAGGCACTAAGAGACATCAAGAAAAGAACCAAAGCACTAATATAATGAGCTTTGCTATACTGAACTTTCAGTCCTGAGCAGAGCAATTAGATGAAGCAGAAAAATAAGATAGAAAATGTATCTCTTTGTTCACTGGAGCCAATTTCTGTTACTCAATGTAATTGTATAACTTTCATAAACAGATCAGACTCTGTCTTAATGGGAACTGGCTTCTGAGTGCTTTATTTTTCTTTACCCTACTATTGCTATTGGGAAGCTGTTTCAGATCTTCACTGCTATCTCATCATTAAGAATACTTTTAATCTCCAGCCTAATTTTATTCATGGCCAATTTATAACTTTTTTCCTTCTGCCAACAGTGCCTTTTTTAAGGCACTTAGTTTAAGTAGCCTTTCTCCTTTCAAGCCATGTAATTATTTTCCAAACATAATTATTCATAGAAAATTATTATATGTCTTCTGAAACATTCTATGTCATAGCATTATTTTACTAACTTAAAGAGGATAAGGACTTGTACTCATCCTTCATGTCACAGACATTCTGTTATTCTGATCCTCTTTTCAACAGCTTTTCAATCTTAAGTTTCCTCTCTTTTAAGTTTACCTATTCTGTATATTCCCTGAAAAGTCCATGAAGTGTTGTATCCTCAAAGAGAATTCTTAAATTCTGAGTGGAGGGCCAACAGAAGTCACCATGCAAAATGGTCATCTACCTTCCGAAACCACCTGATGGATTCTAATGGTTCTGGATATCATGTGAAAGCACATGTCATCATTCTTCTTATGCTGAAATCTGACATTGTATAGGACCCTAGATACTGTATTTGGAGATAGGATACTATCCAGAATTCACAGCCCTTGTCTTTGCAGATTAGTGTCTGTGACCATTCTTTCAAAATATAAAAACCCCGAACTTACCTTAAACATTATTTAATATGTTTATACATTTTTAATCTGTTAAGAGACTATGAATTTAATATTTCTCATTAAATGATGTATGACACATTTACTTCACATTAGAAGCCTTAGGTAGGATAAATTAAACGGTTTGGTAGAAATGTTAATTAAGCAGCTTCAAGGAAGAAGAGAAGAAGAATGTCTTAATCCTCCACAGTAACATGATATATCTGTGCTCTATTCCAAGCAATGAAATGGAAACAATGTTTTGCAATGGAGCAAATAAATAAGATTGCATCTTCATTTCTCTGGCTAGAAAAGGTGGAGGTGGCTTACACTGGCTATTTTGATGGCCCTGGTTGCTATATTTAACAATAAGAGTACAAAAATACTATTTCAAGAATACTTGAGGGTTTATAGATTTTGAGTTTTCAGAGGCTAATTATGTGGTCACAAAATCTAAAATGCAGCTGAGATGCATGCATGATTAGCCAAAGTATATCCTTATTCCTGAGGTTACTGGGTTTAATTCATGGTGTTTTAAGTCAATTACATCCTTACCATTATATAAAGGTAAGCATATTTTTGTATTCTTAAATCTTTTATAGTGTGGAAGTTGAATCTGAATAATTTGGTTCATGCTGTTTCTTCGGATTGCTATTTAAAGGTGACCTAGCAAATTTCTAATCTCTTCTGAAGTATGAGGGCCTCATCATAGCTGGGTTAAAAAAAATTGTCAAATTAATTAAAATTAATTTTCTGAACTGTATTCTGTGCTTCCATTAAGGGGGAACTGAAACTGGAAACTACTAAAGCTTTCGCTAAAGCCTAGCATAACCTTCTGTACTCAAATTCATTTATTAGAAAATGTCCTGAGAAGATGACAGAGGTGCGAGCATTCCACTGAGCAATGCTCTAAGCACCAGCCTATCAAATGTTCTGGAATAGGAATGCTCTCAAAGTCTTTTCTTGAATACTCTAGTTTATCTAATTATTATGAAAAATATTAATTAAATAGTAACTACCTCAGAGGGAATGCAGAAGTGTGGATTTAAAAGTGTGCCCTAATGGCTAAAGTTCCTGCATGGTGAGGAAAGACACTAGTTGCAATTTAATCACAAAAAAATGTTTCTACATTTTACCGACTGATTAATAAGTACCTAATGGAACTTTCTTAACCAGTCACCATAGTGAAAAGATATCAGTAACTGAGCTAATAAGGTAGAAACATATTTTCATACTAACATCCCTTTGTCACTATGATCTTTGCTTACCTTGTGGAACTGCTATCACTGGAAAGATTAAGAGTGCTTGTATAGAAAAACAAAACAGTTGATTAAGATGGTAACTTATGAGATGTGGATTCAATAATTCTTTGGCAAAAGACAAAATAGACTTCTTGTCCTGTATCTTCTTGCAGTCTGAGCTATTAAATAAAAAACAATGCCAAGTGAACATCCATTTGCATTTAGAAGTCTATAAACTCATTATATTCAGTGAAGAGCTAGATCCTGGAGGCATAGTCAGGATGCATGATTAGCATAATTATTTTGTCCCCTTTTGGATGTTGCCTGTGTGATTATGAGACCGATGATAGTTCAAGAAGAGATGTTTTGAACATAAACAGAAAAATAAATTGAAATGCAAAGGAAAACCTTTAATTAAAAAAAAAAAAGAGATTCCAAAGAAGTTAGCCAGTTGTATGGTTTGGTGATAGGGGTTTTAAATTTAAATTAGTTTTAGGCTCAGATGATTTAATTCTATCTACATACATTTCTGAAGAAGTGTCTTATATTCAGCATCTAGTACTGAGATAAAAGCAGATTATTAATTTTGAATTAACTGTCTCTGCAATAATGCTTTCATATAAAAAATATGTTTTTATAAAATAAAACTAGCTATTGTAATTTTAAAACAATAAATATTTTCTGAGCCTGAATATGGTTCATAAGTCTTTGTATATTGTTTGGGAAGACCCATTAGAATTTATACTGCTACACTTTAAAAATCATGATGTTTCTAAGATTTCTATGAAGATCTCTCAGTCTCCTCATTTTTTTCTATGATTAATCATAAAGAAATAGTACTCTCAAAAAATGTTAAACTGTCTATGTATTAGTGGTCTTTTTTAAAAAGAGCACTGTATTACCTGAATTTTAATCAGTATTTTCCCTTATTTTATTTATGACTAATAAGAACTAAATATCAAATAAATATGTTTTAATAAATATGTGCAGAGAATATGACAGTTCATATTTGGAGGTGACAGCCTGAAAAACTTTGTAAAGCTGTAAGCCAAGGTGACTGGGGAAAACATAAGAAAAATGGGGTTAGAAATTGTGAAAGAACCAAAATATTATTTTGTCCAAACCTTGAAAATGAGAACAGGAATTCTTAAGCTACTTTTTTGTTAAAAGCAACAAATGTCTTAAAGGAAAGCAGTGAAGGACAGGATTATGATCACTTCAAGAATGATAATTTGGATGAATTGAAAGAGAAGTGTTGACTAGAACAAAGAGGGAAAATGAATGAAAGCACAGACAAAGTATGAAAGAAAAAAATATAGTACTCAGAATGACACTGACGTTATAAGTCTAACAGATCAACAGGAAAAGAGAATGACAAGTTATCAAACACAAATTAGCTACTGAAACAAGGTCTAAAATATTATTAAAAAGAGAATCCCTGAAATTATTAATTTTTCCTTTTTTAAATGTTGTTACCTTTACAAACTGAAATTGTGCATGGTCTATAAATTACAATTTACATTTAAAACAACTTACATACTGACAAAAATTCTAAACATATTTTGTGACTTTTTTTATGACTAGTATTCAAAAACTAAATTGCAATTTCTTATATTATTTAAACACTACATTTGCTAAATTATTCAGGCATCTAAAAAATTCTTTTGGAAGAAGAAAGCAATTATAATATATTTTAAATAAGTCCCACAGAGATTAATATGGCAATAAAAAGGTATTTTCTTGACAAGTAAAATAAAGAGCAACCTCAAACACTGCATTTCCAATCCGTCATACAGTTTTAGAATTGTTATTTTGATAACCAAGACCTCAACCCTCAGACACCATCTAGGACAGTGTTACCACAATAGTGTAAGCTGTGGGTCAGATCTAGTGTGCAGTAAGAAGAGACTGCACCATGCTGGACTCCCTCAACTTCATGCAGTACCACAGCACTACCCCACAGCATTACCTCAGCATACTTAGCACCTTCAAACACTTCTGTGCCCCAACAGCTCGAGCCCTCAGTTTCATTATAGCAGAGCAGTGTTCTGAAGGGCGGTAGTAAAGCCTTTGCAGATGATTAGGGGACTAGAACATCTTTATGAGGAAAGACTGAGTCGGGTCTTTTTAGTCTGGAAAAAAGAAGACTGAGGGAGTACTTCATAAATGCTTATAAATACTTAACAGGAGAATGTCAGGACGATGGGGCCAGTCTTTTTTTCAGTGGCACATGGTGACAGGACAAGAGGTAACAGGCACAATCTTGAACATAAGTTCCATCTAATCATGAAGAGGAATAATTTAAGTGTGACAAAGCACTGGAACAGGCTGGCTGGAGAGGTTGTGAAGTCACCATCTATGCAGACATTTGAAACCTACCTGGCTGTGTTCCTGTGTGACTGTCTTTATTAGGTGAATCTGCCTTGGCAGGGAGGATGGACTCAGTCTTCAGAAGTCCCTTCCAACCCCTACCATTCTGTGATTTTCTGATCCTCTGAACTTAAAACATAAATGCAAATATGTTATAGAACCGCATGAACATGATGTGGGACCCCAAATGTGATTCAGGAGCCTGTGCCTTTTAGATGTAGGTAGATGATGTTAATGCGCCCTAGAGCCTAAGGTTTCTCGCTGCCCTTATTTAAATCATCCATTTAAATCATCTCTGGTATTTTGGAGACTTGTTTACATACAGCCTTAGAACTTGTTCCAAAGTGTCAGTGATCTCCAAAGTTGTCCTGCTGTTGAAAAGTGCACATCTTCTATGACTTATTTGAGTTAATTTGAATGTTCTATACCCATTTGGGACAATTCAGGTTTTGAATTAACATCTGGGAAAAAATGTGTATGAAAGATCAAATCCATGAGAACCTCATAGGAGCTACAAACAAATATGAAAATCTTTCTCTTGACACTGAATATGAACTTCAAGCCAAAAATATGTCAAAATACTCCATATTGAAAACAGAGAAGAAGCAGTATATAGATTTGAGCTTGCAAAAGGTGAAATGAGCAGATGTTCCATCAAAAAATTGATCACTGTATAACAAATCTTAAAACAAATTGAATCAAAAATTTATTACATTTTTACACAAATAAGTTTTCCTTTAACCTGTAGCCAAGACTATTCACATGAGCATCATTTTGTTAAACACAGAAAATAAAAATAAATTTAATATTTTTTTTTAAATATCTATTTTGATTCTAAACGTTAAGTTTTATTTAGAAACAATGAAACTCTCTTCTGCATTCAGTGTTGCCTTCTTTTAGTGAGTTAGGTGAATAAGTTAATTTTATATGTGAAAGATATGCTATAATACAGTAAAGACCTGATCTAAATTTCTTCAAATCTACAGGAGTTAAGGGGAGTGTGGAAATTGAAAGACATAGTTTGGACCCTTTCCACTAACTTTTCAAGCTGTTAATTCTGTGTACCTTTAGTGACTCCACCACATCACTACATACCTTAGAAGGAATAATTTCAAGCTTCTGAAGCCTGGACCCACTGCCTTAATTTGTCAATACAAATAGGCATAGGATTAGCCTTGGGATTTTAAGGACACTCAGTGTTACTCCACAAGGATTTTTTTCAGAGTCAACTCTTCTTCTAAAAAAAAAGTAGCTCTTCAGATTATCACAGGCTAACTGCTGCTATAAAAGAAATGTTCAAGGAATTTTCACCTGATTACAGAGGATTTTCTGGGCATAACCAACACATGGAATGCCATGTGTGAGCATTTTTCTTAGATGTCAAATCATCAGCATCTTTTAGTCCAGCATCTTTGAAGTCCAGAAGAGACACTCTCTTACATATTATTTGCCAGTCGTCTTCATGACTGGACATATCAAACAGGTGGATTATTCAGTCTGTTTCAAAAAGAAATTCAGCCAAAACTTTCAGGCAAGATCCAAACCAATGACTTTAGGTGTCTATTTAAGACAATGCCACAAATAAACTTGGTGTCAATCAAATCAGGAGTCTCAGCTCCCCACACAGAGAATGGAAAACAGTTGCATTTCTGTTGCATAAGTACATAGCTTATGTACCTAGAGCTATCTGATAGAATACATCAGGGCATCCAATAACTCCTTAGCCTATATTCTTTGAGAAGTTTCACACCTTTTTGAAGCTAGTTGCCTTTGTAACCAAAATTACAATATGTATAGGATTATAATATGTGTCATTCAAGTCAGATAAAGCTTTAACTTTATATTGTCAAGAAGCAGTAGATCTAGTTATTGAAAAGAGCATATGCATATGCAGGTAAAGATGGCAACTCCACTCAGAAGTGGTGTAAATCATATAAGAAGAGTTTGCATCTTTACAGTGGTGGACGTTAAAAATCAGTGTGACATAGTTTATCATTAGAAAGTACATATCTTTTAGTTCAAAATAGCACAAAATTAGTATGTGTAATTCAGTAAACATTAACTTTTTGGTGGTTATATACTAATACTTCACAGCTGTAGAAAAGAAAAGGTTTATTATTATGCAGATATCTGCAGATATTATGGTCAGATTTAAACAATAATTTTAAGGAACTATGCATTGAATAGATTATTTTTATAAACTGGCATCCAAAATATTACTTATACATGTAAAATTATGCACTTTTCTGTCAGCATGTAATGTAAATTCACTCTGTAGTTTTGTATCTTGACTAGCACAGCTATATTTGTAGAGATTTTTAAAAAATAATTGCATAGTCAGAAGTTATTTTAATATTTACATAAAGCTTAACTAATTTCACAATATTTTGATTGTAGTATGACTTAGTTATTTTTTTTCTTCGTATTCTGGTGGTTCTTACTTGCAATTTGTAGCAACCATGTGTCACAGTGTGAACAATCAGTACGTTGACAGCCATAAAACCTTACCAAAAATTAGTATTGTTACAGTACAAAGCCAAAATGCTTGTAGAAGATATTCCCTTTGAAACAGCCAGAGATCTGGTCTTCTGTATAATACTCCCAGTGCAAGAAATGTAGAGCTTTACCAATGCTGCTTGCTGTATTTTTGTGTCAGAATTAAAGGATGCTAGAACTGAGAAGGGAGCACAAAGGAAAACATCTTTCTGCGCACTGACTTTATGAATATACTTTGAAACAATGTTTTCCTTGACATTTCTGTATAATTTTGAGTCAGTTTAGAGAATGTTGCCAAGTGGACTATCCTTCAAATCTGAGTTGTCAGTATGTTTATTTTGTTTCTTAAAGTTAATTCACTGGGCTGTCCCTTTCAGATTCAGTAACAGTAACTTTCACAAAAACCATGAATATATCCAGACCCTAGAAAGCCTGGTATCTATTTCTACATAGTGAGCATGTCAGTTAGAAAAAAGAGCTGATGAGCAATGACAGTCTAAGTGAAGTTTTCTATGAAACAGATTCTCTTGAAGTTATTTGAGCTGTATAAACAAATTTGAAAAAAAGCTGGAGGATGTTTGGTTACATGTTGGGTTTGTATTTTGATGAATTGGAGTTGTAATATTTTCTTGTTGTTACGCTCCTAGTTAATTTTTGTTGCTTGATATAGTGACACAAAACAGCAGGAGAAAGGAAGCTGATGATTCTTAGCTGTCATTCATGATATATAATATTCAAGCCATGCACTACTTGAAACCAAGCATGGAGCAGCAGATGATGAGTGATACTCTGTCCTTTAGCAGATTCAGAAACAATAGTCAGAGACAAATATTTAGTGATGTGTCAATGTAGTGGGTTTAGCAGTTACCTGCCCCCCCCCCACCTTTTGTAAACGCCGGCTAAGACTCAGGACACTGGAAGTTGATAAATGAAGCTTTATATTTACAGCAATGCAAATATACAAGCAAATATTTACAAGATATAACAAATATTCACAGATATATACAGTAAAAAAGGTAATACAGACACCANAGAAGCAAAACTGCCTATCTCATTGTTTTGAGAACACTTCTTAAAACAATTTTTTTTCTTTCTCATTGAAACTTGGTGAAGGGACACTGTGTGTTTAACTCTCTCTCAGCCAATAGTCTAATTTCTCACTCAAATTCTCCAATTAGCTCAAACCAACACAGTCAATAAGAGATAGTAATATTGAAAAGAAACCCAAACAACAACATCGCAAACTGTTAATGACTGAAACCTTGAATCAATGACAGCTCTGAAAACGAAGAGCCCAAATGCTCTCACTTTTTTTTTTTTTTTTTTTTTTTTTTTTTTTANTCAATTTTTTTTTTTTTTCTTTTAATGGTGGGCACAAAATAAAAAGCCTCCAGAAGGCTTCTTTTCTCAGGCTATTTTATTAACACATCCAAATAACAAATTAGTACCAAATGAGGCTGTCTGCAGGCTGAGCCCTTTCATGCCAATAGTCATCACAGTACCTTTCTAGGCCTTTCCTCAAGGCTTGGGGAGGTAGGTCCCGGCAGAGGCCTTCTCCTTCCCAGGACTCGCTGCAGGTGTGGCAAGGACCTCTGGAGTATGCCGGCACTCTGGCACTGCCTCATTGCCCTGGCAGCCCTTAAAGACAGCTGCCCACTTCCACCTGTGAACACTGCAAGATGATTTTCCCTGGAGGTTTTTAAGGCCGGGCTGGATGAGGCTCTGTCCAGCCTAATCTAGGGTAGGTTGTCCCTGCCCATGGCAGGGCAGTTGGAACTTGATGATCCTTGTGGTCCTTTCCAACTCTGACTGATTCTACCATTCTATCATTCTGTGATTCCCTTTCAGCTTCTGCACTGGACCTGGAGCAAAACAGGCAGGGGTTGATGTTTGTAGGGCAAGCTGCCAGTAAAAGGCTTTTCTCTGAGAAGCACACTAGTGCAGCCTAGAGGCACAGGCCTCTAGTGCCAAGGCAGAGGGGACTTTGGGACAGCCCTAGGAGTGGGAGTTACTCCAGCTTCACTGGTCACAGAAGATTTTAACTGCAGTCTGAAAAGTGTTTTGTGACATTGACCAGAGAAAGTTCAAAGTTCGTAATGAGTGCATGAGGTAGGGGATTCAAATGAGAGTCCTGTGAGTTTTGGGAAAGAACTTGAAAGTAGAGGCATAGGCATGTGTCCGAGAAAAAGTCAAAATACCACTCGCTGATTTCTGGTGGAAAGTTTAATGGCTTTGGTGAAATGAGTTCAGTAGAAATTTTGTGAAACTCATAATGTGTTTCAGTCCACCTTCCAGTGAGATTTAGATCTTTACCGATCTGCATGCTTAATTCAGATTCAGTTCTGCATTCTAGTAAGTCATTAGTCATTTGTGATATTGAAAAGTTAGTGTTTTATTTCTGTTTTTGTTCAAATGCGGAATTTTAGTTGATCACTCTTTGTAACTAGCACTGGATATGCTGAAAAACTATGGTATTTTTATATAGTTAAAGAAAATTTTGGTAAATTAGAACGGTGGAGAAGGTAAAAGTTAGAAATACTGCATCAAGCTTGTCTTCAGGTAACCATTTTATTTCATGTCATTTTCTTCCTGGATGATGTCTGTCTATTGCCTCTGAATTCAGATTAGATGCTACCACACTGTAGTTTGTGGCAACTCTCAAGTGAATGTAGCTTAAACTACTGTATTCTGTGGCTTATTTTCATTCATTTAAACTTGTAAAGGGAAGGAAATGCATATTCAAGTTATTTCTCATTCTTAGAATTAGATCGATGGTGGGTTGTTTTGAAAAGGTTGAAGAAAATAAGGGGGGGGGGGTCATTTTTGAGTGATGATGTTGTGGAAAACGTACTTATTTCAGTTTTATGAAAGTGCTGTGACATTTTTTTTGCTTTTCCAAATCCTAAAAGAGTTTGGTGTTAAAAGTTCAAGCTTGACATGAAGTTAATCCTTAATGAGAACAAGTGTATGTGGCATGTCTGAACAGATCTAATTCTGATATAGAAACAGGAAAATTATTTTTAGTCCTAATTTGTTAACCCTTTCGTACTCACCAATCCAAAACAGAAGAAAAATAAACAGTTCTAGATGCCTGCACATGACATCGTTAGCAGACAAGAGAATATTTCTTCATTCTCAGCAGTAATTCTGTTCTGTCTTGCTCTCAATTTAAATTGAGAAGGAGAGAGAAATAAAGTCATTTCCCAAATATTCAGTCATATTTTACACATTCAGCTACTGAAATATATTCTAACATACGCTTATCAGAATCTGTTGCATTTTGGTGGACAGAACTGTGATTATGCCAAATTAAAATACATTTTTTTGCCTACCTTAAGGTGTGACTCCCAAAACTCTGTCTTAACATATAACTGCGGGACAAATTTGATTAGTCTTTGAACCTAGATGTGGCTCAACTGGAAGCACATCTCTTAGGATGGTTCTTCAAAAGTGCTTCTCATTTCATGACTCTCATTTAGTATAGCCCTGTATTTAGGGGGACAAGGTAAAGTTGAAAAATTTTTCATTAGGTACCATATTGAATCTCTAAGAACAAGTGAGGAAGTTATTCATACAGAATTAATAAAGCCTATAGCATATTCAATTTCTAGCATAAATTCTTTTTGCTGTGAAAGATTAAAGCTTTGGATTATACTCTAGCAAACTTTGGTGGAAGCATTCAGATTTCTTTGAGGTTCTCTGATTTGGAACTTGCTGAAGTCCCATAGAATATCTAGCAGGCCTGACACTTCCTGATTCCCAGCAACAGGGCTGGATTATTGTCTGTGAGGAGTAAGCAGTTTTAGTCCAATGACCATGGGATATTTAGTTCCACACCCTTCTCAAAAATGCCATAATGACTAGACATGAAGAAATACAGTTTCTTCTTGTATTGCAGACTAAGGAGGAGCTTGGGTTTTGTATGAGACCTTCTAATGTGTGCAAACAAAGATTTTTCTTAATTATTCAGGTTAATTTTACATTTCCTTGCAGACAGGGCTGGGTGATAGGTTGAATTGGATGACCTTGGAGGTCTCTTCCATACTGGCTGATCCTATGACTCTATGATTCTATACAAAATCGCATATACCTTTTGTGTATTTATTTTTCTCTTAGATGACAACTTGTCCTACAGTTAGATTTTATTTACTTCTCTCAAATTAGGGATAAAATTGTATATCAGCCATCAACTTAATGGATTCTCATAGAACAAACTAGGCTGGTCAAAATGTGACTGTTTTGTCCTCATTTGCACTCCAGTTTCACATGCTTTCCTTCCTTGCCCTCAGTACAATATCACAACACAGCTATTACTGGTTTGCCTTACTACTTTCCTTGGAAGAGTTTGCATGATTGATCTACAGAGATCTTTCTACAAACAGGAGTAAAAAGAATCCTAAGAATGAGGAATTCTCAGCCCCCAACTGCAAGAATATCCTGTCAATATTGTAATGAAGTTGTTTAATCTATTTTTTTAACTGACAAAACAGCAGTTCCAAGTTTTATTTGCAGTATGTAGAGGAATAATATATTTTTTTATGTGTTCATTAAGTAAGCATTGATATGCTGAGTACAGGGATAATTTCTCAAATTAAAAGAGATTTTGGGAAAATTATGTGTGCTGAACTAATGCATATCATAGAACAGCATAATCTGAACAGTTTCTTCATCAGAACAATTAGAGTATATGTTTCAAATTAATGCTGTGTAGTAGACTGACTACTGTGTTTATTCACAACCTATAATGAAATGTGCTTGCAAAACAAAAACCAGCCATAGTTCCTTCTGCTGATAGCATTGTTCCTATTTGTGTGTATGGATTGCTTTTCTATGAATTAAAAAAGAAAAAAAAAGGGCTGCAGTATCAGTAGGTAGTCCTAAATACTCAAGTGTACAATAAATGTAATCATGCCTTTTATATTTAAATTAGGTATTTGATATAAATCAACAAAGCTTTGTGGTAGAAACTGACAACTCCATGCATAATGCTGTAAGGAGAATGATTTCTGAAATATTTGGTGTATCTATATTTTTTTTACTTGATGGCAGGAAGAATACCACTGAGTAGTCCATACATGTATATTTTATCTATTTTAATTTTTTTTGTCATTTTAATCCTCACAGTGCCTCACTTTTTCTTCCAGTAGAATAAATAAGAAATCTATGATTACTTACAGAGTCCTTAACAATGGGAGACTCTATTAAGCATGCAGAGAAAACAAATGCAACCCATGAATTTAATTCTAGTTTTCATTATCTTTTATTTGTGTATCACACCCTAAAGCTGTCGATTCTACTCTCATAATCATCTTTTTAGAAAAATGTTTGGAGGCAGAGGGGAATACACTGAACAACTGAGTTATTGATTCATTTTATGTGAGGAGAATTTCCTGTCTTTAAAAAATTATAACATCTTAATATGGTATTTTTACAATATTTGTCATTCTGGAAGGGTCCTTGTTCCTGACTGGAAGTTAGTAAATTATTATCAAAATAAATATTTTATACAGGGTACAGTATTGTTAAATTGAGAAATCTCAATAGCAAACCTCCAAAATTCTGATCGGGATTGTTCCCCATCAGCATGGTGATGCATTTGGCCTCTCTTCAACCTCTTGCAAACCATTAAGAACCCTCTTTCCCTCTCTTTTCTGTACTTTGCTTCTTACACATCCCCCTCCCCAAGTCTGTTTACCCAAGAGATAGCTTGGTAGAGATGCAGCATCTGGCTTCATGGAGGTCCTGCTTTATTTTTTTTATTTTCAAGCTGGATTGGCTAAAGCAAAGGGCAGCTGAGTGACTTGTCTGAGGTAGGCTCAGTGGGGATTAGAACCAAGAGTCCTCTTATCCATAGCTGTTTGCTCGGAACAGGAAACCTCTGTGCCTTATCACCCTTGCAAACTAGAAAGGCATAGCTCACATTTAGTGTTTCATTCAAATTTTCAGATACATTTTTTTCCTCATCCAACTTCTTTTGATAATAGAACACAAATAATTTTCTATGTTCGTATTTCAATTAGGATTTATCTTTTCAGGACATGTGGTACATAATGACATTAAGAAATCATTTTTTGTTTTAGTATATCTTCATATTTAGCCATGGATTATTTCATCAGTGTTAAGCTCTTAGGAGGTGTTGGCAAATATTCCTATGGAAAAGAACAGTCAGAATGTGTGATTTTTCATAACTTGTGACACTTTGTAGTAAATATGAGCTTCATGTAATGACCAAGGATTATGCCATATTTTTGGAGGAAAGGATCCAGTATAACTTTTTGTTTTCCCCTATACTGAGACATAAGGCTTGTGACCAATGGGAAGATCCCTACGTGTTCTAGGTTTTCTGACAATGAGTCAAGGAGCTACAGGATTTCCACTAATTCCCTACAGCAGGGACTTCCCCCTTACTAACAAAATATAAAGTGCTGGGAGTGTAATTGTGAAATTTCTTTGGTTGTAGCTGTTAGAATTCTAGGCCAAGGTCATGGCTGAGCAAATACTTCTCATAGATCATTTATGCCTTATTTTTACCAGTGATGTTGTTTATCGAATTCAAAATGCATAATTAAGGTGCAGTTTTCAGATTCAGTGGGAGAAGACACACTGGCCTTGAGGGACTGGTAATTATTAAAAGATTCCTAATTGATTATACATGACAACAGGAAGAGGAAAAAATAAGAAGTAAAAGCTAAAGGACATCATCCTAGCATCATCTGAAAACAGAGAGGAAAGTACACAAGGTCAGTCTATGGTATGCAGAATTTCCTTGTCATCTCAGACAAAAATACCATAAGTGGAATATTGAACAATTTAAGAAGACTTATTCTTTTTTTTTTTTTCTCTTGTCCTATGAACACAGAAGAGTTTCTGCTTTGAGAAGACCTTTTCTCTTAGGCAGAGAAGGAGAAACGTGTGCCATAAAGCATATTGTAGTGACACTTCTTTGTGTTTAAAGTCATAAACATGCTGTAGAAATTAAGCAGCACATAAACTGTGTTCTCTTGATAGAAAAAAGAGAGCATATCTATATTTTTACTATTTTTGAAGATGAACCTCTCAGTATCCCTGAAAATTTATGTTCCTGGGTGTCTGCACATTAACTAGATTTAGAAATACCTTGCATCTTTTTCAACCTGTCATGTCGCCCAGCCATATCTCATTTCCAAGCTAAATAAGACAATTGGGCTGACCTTTTTATTCCATGAGCTTGTTTTACATTTAAAAATGACAGCTAGATGCAGAGACTAGGTGGAAGCTGAGATGAACTTTTATCATTCCCTCCATTATAATTGTAAGGGATGTACTCTTTAAGAGTATCACACTGCAGTGAGTCAGGTGATTCCGTGTAGCCTCCAAGACTGTTTTAAGTGTTATAAAAGATTCCCAAGGATTGCTTAGGTCACTGGAAAATTTCCTAATAAACCGAAGAACGGACACAAAGTAAAAACATGCCTAATTTGTAAATAATTTAGAAAATTAACTTAATTCTGACCCATTCAAGTCTGCTCCAGCTTGTGAGGCTTAAGGGATACCATATGGTGGAAGTGTATTGGAAGTTATCCAAAATTGCTTTTGAGTTAATTGATATAGTGGAGAGGAGGTCTCTCAAGAAGTATATATCCCCAGGTAGTTGATTGCTTTGGAATTCCAACAGAGAAGAAATGTGTCAAAAAATCTAAAAGAAAATGTAAGTTATTGAGTGGTTATATTTTATACTTGGCCCAGATAATTTCTAGTCAAACATACATAAAAAAGAAGAAAATAATAAAGGAAAGGAAAGGAAAAAGGGAAGGGAAGGGAAGGGAAGGGAAGGGAAGGGAA
>VWZI01010627.1:431528-475447 GCA_013396835.1 Psilopogon haemacephalus
AGGAAAGGGAAGGGGAAAGGGAAGGGAAGGGAAGGGAAGGGAAGGGAAGGGAGAGGAAAATAAGAAAAAAGAAAAGGAAAAAGAAAATTAAAAAGAAAAAAGGAAAGGGAAAGAAAAGAGAAAATGTGCTAAAGAAGGACTGAGTGCTCACTGCAGAATTAGAAAGAATGGCAGTATAGCTTATTTACCTTCTGTATTTCATGTATTTATAATTTATTTCCTTTGTGTTAGGGTTCAGAAGAAGTACAAGACTTATTTTTAACTTGAATCTGTAAATTTTAATCAGAATGGCAGTGTTGTCTCTGCCAACCATATATTGTTACATACTGCTAAATGAAGGTGTCAATGTACTAAATTAGAACACTCACCAGAGGTGGTTTAAACTCTCTGTAGAACAGATCAAATGAAACTGGGAAAGTAATTGATAGCTACAGCAAAGCTGAAAGTGAATATGGAACTTAAAATCACAGAAATCAGGACTTGCATGGTGAATGTTCATTCTTCAGTGAGGCTTGCTAATTGAACACCTTCACTTAGTGCACATGATATGCAGGGAATCTACATGTACCACACATTTGACATCATGATGAATACTTAACAAGACACTGAATTGAGCACCATCTCCAGTAGCTTAGGTTAATTTTTTTTCTTGATTCTTTTTCCTTTCACTTTTCTCTTCAATTTCTTTTATTTTAGTTTTTCCTTTTTCTTCTCCAAATATATGCAATTACATGTTTTTAATTCTTAACAGTGCAATAAGTCTTTCAACATTTTTATTAATGTCATTCTGGAAATGTTTCATCAGGAGACTTAGCATTTTCTGTGCTTTTCTTTCACATGATCTCTTTCAATTGTTTTTGGTGTGCATACCATTAGAAGAGCTGTGAATGTGACCTTTTCTATGGGGTTAATAAAGAATGCAGAGTTTCATAAGCTTGATTCAATTTCCTCTATGTGAGCAAGACAAATAAGTGACCATTATAGTATTTGTCTGGTTTCTGTGCTTCAGTGTGCAGTTACTAATCTTTTATATGAATGACCACATCTGGTGTGCATTTGGCCACGTAAGGTGAGACAAAAGCAAAATAGATTTTCCTTAGCATTAAATCAAATTTCCACACAATGTAGTCTCTAATGTGGATCTAAAATGTATCAGGTCATATATTATTTAGCTGCACTGCATTTTGTGCTTTTTTTAATTCCATCCCACATTCCCAGTTTTAATAAATTCATGAGTAGATGCAATATTTGAGCTTTATATCTTGGAAATTCAACACCTTCAACAGATTTTTCAAACTTCAAAGAATTTAATATTAGTATCATAAAAGGTCTTTTGAAGAATAATACTGGAACATAAGAAAAATGACTGCCTGAGTGTGCCCTATCATTTTAAAAGTGTTTTATTGCTTTAATTTCCTGTCTTACTAAAGTAACAAGCGGCATAATAGAAGATATACTGTAACAGAGTTTGCAATTTATTAGAAGGCTTGAGATGGCTGAAGACTTTATGTGATGTGAAAAAGAAAACCTCTATTTAGCTGAAAAATGGAGACAAGCTACAACATTAATGTTGCAGCAGCTTTAAATGGAGTACTATCTTTGACTGATAAGTTGCTTCTTCAAGCCCAGTATGTGTGAATAGGATAAATCTGTAAGCTTAGGCCTCACTCAGTGCTTGTTTTGTGTAGATAGGCTTCTGGAAATCTAATGTTATTTCATCCATGAGGTGTATATGAGATGATGTTCTTATTTGTATTCCATAGAACAAAGATACTATGGCAGCTACAGTGATCCACAGTAAGTCTTTTTTTCATTTATTATGCTTCCATATGACTAAATTTAATTCTGTGCTTTGGCAATCCAGTATAGTCAAAGACTAAGCTATTTTAAGTTTTTTTAAGTAAGTTTTACTTACCTTAACTCAGTGTTTATATTACGAATGCTGGAATTCATCCCTCACAAAGATAAGCATTTTTGTTTTAAAGTCTAGAAATTAAAGATATGATAGTAACTGATATGTAAAAATGCAAGATTATTTCATAAGTAAAAGCATTTTTTCCACTTAGAAGGAGCAATCTGACTGCTTTTCACAGTGTATGTAGCACAATTTACAGGCATCATTCTGTATACTTGTGATGAAGTTTTGTGTTTGTCAGTGCAGAGCAAGAAGTACAGGTATCACAAGAGCTTCTTAATCCTACCAACATTGTGTCTCACTGTGATTACAAAATAGTTGGTTGTAACAGATTGCTTGGCATTTCCAGAAAACAAAACAAAAAGAATATGTAATAATATGTGGACAATCACTTTGGAACAACAAAAGAACAGTTTAGCTGGAAATTTTATTGATACCACTGTTTTTAGTGGATTGCAGATTATGTGAATTGCTTTAAGTAATTTTATTATTCTTATGTTTGATGGGTTATTGAACAATACTTCTTCTGGGCTTTTGGGTTTTTGTTTTTTTTTTTTTATGGTTGAGACACTCCTAGTTATGTCTTAAGGGAAAATAACATAAATCATACAACAGAAATCTAACCTGAAAATCCATGTATTTGAATACTATCTTGGACTCCCAGGGCCTTAGGTACAAGGAAAAGCCAAATATTACTGGTATCCTCGGTTATCCATGTTAGGCTTTGAAAGAACAATGATTTGCAAGGCTTATTGCTAACTGAAGCACAAAAGATTTCCTCTGGGCTTGCCACAGACAATCCTCGGGCACATTAAGAGGAGTCAACTAGAGTTAGTTCAAAGTGAATTGCTCCATTTTAATTATGGTGACTTTACCCACTCGGTCAATATTCTGTAATGGCATATTGTCAGTATTTTTTTCCTTTTAAATTACAAGTTGGGTCACTTTATTTTAAGGCATATTTTAGAGCATTTGTGAGATTTATAGATTCAACAGTTCATCAAAGAGACTTTCTGTCTTGCTTTACAACCCTGAAATTTTGTATTGCTGCTATTTCATCACCTTGAGGCAGTTTTTAGTTAAAATACGTGGAGATGTTTTAAAACTGAATGAGTTCTTAGTATGATATATAACCAATTATATAGCTATAATGAGTCCAAATTTAAAAACATAAATTTAAAAATGCTGCACTAAAGATTACTAAGGACTAACATTACCCTCTCTTCATTTATTTGCAAATAGGAAACACGTATGTAACCCCAGTATGCACAAATATTACTGTTGTTAAATTTTAAAATTCAGTAATTTGACTACTTTAATACTTTAGCTAATTAACTCTGAAACCTTCGATGTCCTTTATTAATTTTCCAAATTCAGTACTAATTTAATATATACTTAGATAACTTCCCACCCATTGATGGACTTGACTCTGAGTTTTGTAAGGGCTAAATGAATAGCACTATAGTTACTCAATCATGTCTGGGTTTTTTTTCTTAACACAGGTTATAAAACTACTGATGATGATGGTCTTTTCCCTTACTCCTTCCTGTATTTATGTCTCTGGTCCAATAACCAGAGGGATCACTTTATCTTCATTTTAGCCCAAAGGGGAAATCAAATGAGATACAGAAGATGCTAAATTTGCACAACTCTCAGGTCATTAGCCGCTAATTAGAAACAGCTTATGGATCTCAGTGATCCTTTAGGTAAGATCTGAGAGAGGGCTCAGAGAATGTTTAATATTTTCCTCTCATATTCTTTCCAGACAGTGACTAAGTGTATGACAGTTTGTAATTATTTTCTGTTGGTTTTTTTTTTTATAATATGATTGTGAATTCCCAGTGAAAAAAGTAGGTGGACTGCCAGAACATACTGAGATATTAAAAAAAAAAAAAAATCTAGACAGTAGGTCTTTCCACAACAACTTAAGTATCATTTAGATGCTACAATTTACTAAATAGATAAAACTCCAAAATCTACGTGTTCATTCTTGTACCACAGGAAACTTGAAGGATAAAAATTAGTAGATGACACACTGTTAGGATTAGCTGTTATTCATCCCCAGAGTCAGAATGCTAAAATCCTTGACGTTTGTTATCCTACTCTTCTGCTGTTATATCTCAAGGTTGTAATATAAAACAACTTTCTTCTCCTGAAACATGAACGGATTTTGTGGCAGTATAGCTTCTAGAGATCTACATTTTTGTGTTTTGCCTCTCAAAAGGTGTCAGGTGCCACACAGAGATCTAGATCACTCGCCTAAAACCTAGCTAACCATTCACATGTCCAGCAGTGTTACAGAGAATAAACTGTACTTTCTTTCCTATAAAGTCTTCTGCTTGTGAAATGCAAGAGGTTCTTGCCTTCTTCCTACTCCCAAACCCACAGAATCTTTTCTGCTGGAGAGTATTTTTGACTAAAACTGCTGACTAGTTACTGACATGCACAGCCCTAATAGATTGATCTATCCATCTGAACAAAGATGACTGTACAACTAACAAGAAACAATTTTACTTTGGACAAAGTTGACTCTTCTTAGTACAGCACAACTTTTATATTTGCATGTATTCGTTTAAAGTCTAGCTGTGACCCATGAAGTAAAATTAGTCTTCTGTGAAGAAATATAGATTTTTGATATGCCAGCTGGTCAGTGCCACATGTTAGGAAGCCATTGAATAGTTCATGTTCCAATTTTTTTGCAGTCAGTAGACTTTAAATTATTAATTGTTTATAGTACTGAGATAAGCATAACAGACTTTTTTAAAAAATCTGCTTTCTTATGTTTTCTTCTGTATTGCAATGTAACTTTTAGTTAGATTTTCGCACTTCTGTTTCTTCTGTCTACTTATAAGAATTTTTGGAGCATCCTCAATCTTTCTTTCTTAGACATCTCAGTTACTATTTGGCTTCCTCTTCTATGAATTTTCTGTTGACTAAAGATGCTTTCTTTTATAAAATCATAGAATTTTCTGCTTACATTTCTCCCAAATACCTGTAATCCTACTTTATATCCCCCTTGATCTTACTGCAAATGTTCTGTATCTCCAGAAACTCCTTTTTTTCTGAACAGCCTTGACACATTGATTTCCTTCCTAGGATGTTTTTTAACGTTGCTATTGTTTGGATGTTAGACAACAGTTGCTAAGGTTAACAGTTCTCCTATGAATTTAGATTGAAGAATATATATGTTGCAACCAGTCAGAAAGCAATCCACATCGAGAGGACTTCACACTTACCTGTTCTCCTGGGCTGCACACAGACTGATACCCTATATCATAGTAGGTTTTTTAATGCATTTGTCATGAAGAATTAACAAATTCTCATACTGAGGTGCATGTCATCCAGTATTCTCTCTCCAACAATGAAAAGTCTGAAAGGACTTACAGAATGACAAACATGCAATAGTTCAGCAATTCTAAACAGCTCTTCCTGGTTGTTTACATAGTATTTCACATTCATTACTGTATTGGGGGGTTTGTGGTGGGAGGGTGTCTTCTTATCCACCTTTAATGGGACTTATGCAAATATACAAAACAATTGATAAGTCAAACCCATCTATCTTAAGGTTGTCTGTAATGGAATATTATTTAAATTAATTTTTAAAAATATTTATTAAAATTACTTTCAAAGTAAAGGAAGTTTTATCCCAATACTTTCATGTGGTATTAATGAGGTCAAGTGTGAGGTGAGAGCAAATGAAAGTTTAATATGTATCACTTAGGGAAGTTGAGAAAATCCTTCTTGCACAACAATGGAAGAACAGAAACAATATTGGAGGAAATAGCTCCATTACAAGGATTTTAAATTACTATATTGAACTGCATGCCATACAATATGATTAGAGAACAGTAAATATTTCAGTCACAGTTTCCATTATCTCAATTAGTGCTGGGCTGGAATGCCACAGATAATGAAATAGCATATTTCTGGCCGTTGGATTGGAAGTTTCTGTCTGGCAGATCCCATATGTAGCTTATAAAATTTTATTATTTTAGGAATGGCATTAAGCTTCCTGGTTTGACCACAGCATGGAACTAATACAAAATCAAATAAAATATTGCTGTGGCCTTGTTTTGTCAATCAATTAAACAAAACATATGACGGAGCAGCCCACAGCGATCTTGTGAACACAATGCAGGTGTGCCTGGGTGGACTCTGCATAATATCAGTGCAGTCCAGCAGAGATCATCAGTCTGTGCCTAGTAGCATATAGTTTTAGCTGCAGGTAGTGGATAAGGGGGAGAATTGCTTACACCTAAATTTAAGAAGGTCAAGCCTCCGTTCAAGTAGGAGAAATTACTTGAAACCTGGAAAGCTTTAAAGAATAACACATAAGTATCAAAGTGAGGGTGAGTTAAAATGTGGTGTGGCCTTAATCTAAAGAATCTTTAACAGAATTTTTTTTTTTTTTTTCTTTTCCCTCCCCTACCACAAGAGCTGTTTTGTGGTTTGGGTTGGTTTTGGTTTTGTTTTTATTTTAAGGAAGATTGATAGATACAATCTGCAGGAGCATTGACACAATTGATGTACTTCCTGATTGGAAACTGTTAGCAAAGATAGAGATTATGGGGATCAGTACAAAAGCAATGAAATGGTAAAAAGCCATTTAAAGAAAGCTATAATTTGTGCTGTTCTTCCTGTGTAGTTCATAAGTATAATTACAATGCTATTAGTTTTTGTTACTTTGTTATTCCATCATGTTCCAAAGATACATAGGCTCCCTATGTTCCCAGCACTCTAGGTCAAGTCACACAATGCATTGATTTGAAAGGGGCCCTTAAAGGCTGTCTTGTCCAATCCTCCTGCATTGAGCAAGAACATTCCCAACTAGATCAGGTTGCTCAGGTCCCCATCAAGTTTGAGCTTGAATATCTCAAATGATGAGGCCTCCACCACATCTCTGAGCAACCTGTTCCAGTGTCTCACCACACTGATTATGAAGAACTTCCTAATGTTCAACCTAAATCTACTTTGCTTACGTTTCAAACCATTGCCCCTTGTCCTATCACAAGCTCTTGGAACCAGCCCCTCCTCATCTTTCCTAATCTTCAAGACCATTCTGCCCTAATGTCTCCCTGGAGCCTTCTCCTCTCCAGGCTGAACAACCTTGACTCTCTGAGCCTGTTCTTGTAGGAGAGACGTCCCAGCTCTCTGATCATCTTTGTGACTTATCCAGCATGTTAATGTCCTCCTTGTCCTCCCAATCTGTTATACTTTTCTCTTTTATGTGTGAATGGTGATACGTATAGATACATGACTTTTCACAGAAAGATACTTTGATTTGTATAGTTGTTTAGTTGTTGGTTTTGTGTGTGGTTTTGGTGGTGGTGGTGGTTCCTTTGGCTTTTGTTTTGATTTGGTACCCTTTTTTAGTAATCTATGTCCTCTATGTGGTGAGCTTGGCATCAAAGAGCTGTTGTGGACACAGGTCAAAGTCCTCCTTTCTTCCACTCCCTTGCTCTGGTTCTGTGTTTCCATTTACCAGCAGCTAAAATCACAGGCTTGCAAATAGGTCAGGGGTAAGTAACAAGTAGGGAATTTGGGGTTGTCAGAACTTAGTAAATAATGATGAAGGTATGATAGCCATGCAGGCCTAACTCATACTGACGTGATTGAGCTTACAGCCAGCCACAACCACTTCAACTGAAAAAAAAACAACTACGATGTAGGAGTCAGTTGGCTAGTTCTTCTCTTCAGCCTGCCTGAACAATAATGAATTTGGGAGGAGCACTGAGTTCTGAATTCTTAGGCTGGCAGGCTGAATAGATAGACTGATACAACTTTTCTTTTCCTTTCTATGTCACTGTGCGGGGAATAATTCATGATTGCTGTGTCAGAGAGTAGAATCATGAGTAAAAAGTTCTGTATGAAGAAAACTGGGAGGCAAAAGAGACATAGCCTTGCATTTCCAAATCATCTAGTTATTACTTAATTTAAAATAAGGAAGTAGTTCTGAGAACACAGAAAAACAAACAGGGAATTACTCAAATAAATGAGCTTCACAATCATACTCTTTTTTTTCTTCCTCTTATATTTTACTATTTTCAATATATGGAGAAAAATTGCTCACCTTCAAGGAGAGAACATGTTTTTGAGCTCAGCCTAAAATTAGTTCACTGTAGTTTTTACTGGGTGCTTTGATTGTTGACCAGTTGGGTTAGGTGGGGAGATAAGAGGAGAAAGGGAATATTAATACTATAATTTGCTCATCTTCTGGGAGTATTTTAAATGAAAGAAGTGATCCTTGTTCTGCTCCTGAGAGCAATGATTTATGCCTCTAATTTGAGGCGAGCACCCTGGATTACAAATCTTGTCCTGCTACATGCACAAACATTTAAAGCTCCCATTGGGTTTTAAAGTTGCCTGGCCATTACCTTTCCAAGGTGTTTCTCCTTAATTTTTTTAGGAGATCTTACAAACATCATTTAGATCTGTGAATTTTACAAACCAGATACTGATATCCTAACAGCACCACATACAATATTTATCCTAGGGTCTTTTTGTTCAGAAGTTTCTATACTGATACTCAATTTTAAAAAATGCTTATTTCTAATGCCTAAAATCTACTTGTCTCAAATCACTAGTTGTTCTTCACACATACTACAAAATACTTCATTTATTGTGTTATCTTCTCTTTTTTTCCTGATGTTGATCAGTCAAATAATTCACCTTCTAGACATATATTTTTCCTACAATCACCATGCTAGATCATGGTCCCTAATGGTGGTGATCTGAGATTCTAAGCCTATGGGATTTTGGCTTGGATACAAATGAACATTTTCTCCTGAGAATTAGAAAAATTAGACCTTTTCTAGACACATTCAGAGTCAAACTGATATACTATACTAAGTTGATATACTATTCAAAGATGTTAAGGCATTAAAAATTGGACAATGTCAATAGTAAAGCTAAAATACCTGTAGACAAGAAAAATGAAGGTTAGGTTGATCTCTGTGCTGGTAAGATACTGTTACATCACAATGACTTGAAATTTGGGTTTGCTGAAAAAGATAGGTTTTTAAACAGCTTTTGAAAAAGGTAGGATCAATAGATTAGATTGTAGATATAAAAGAACTGCTGCAAAAACAGTTTTATTTTGCTTATCTCTAACATCTGTCAATTCAGGTCATGTACTTCTGATTGTATACTGAATTTTCCATCATAATGTTTCTCAGGTTGTAGTTATTTATGTTAACATTATTCATTGCATTCAAGAGTACGAATTTCCATTACTGAGTAACCAGTTCATGCTCTTTGTGAAGACCTAATTTTTACATATCAAAGGTGGGCAATGTATTCTGTTTTTTATCTCACCATATTTATACCTTCTTTGAGTACTTGGTTCTGTTTTTTCTGCTTTTTCTGTGACAAGGAGATTTCAAGTTGGTTTCTGTCTCTCATATTTTATTTGTTGAGATAATTCAAGAAAAAGGCTGTCCTGCCATTTTTAATCTAAAGTCAAAATGTTAACTTTATTAGTACAGAAAAATACACTTTTTATTGTGCATACCCATGATAATTTTCTTTCTCAGTATGATAATTTTTACAGAAGTTGTTGTATTGCTTGGTTATGGTTTTTTTTACCGCTCACTGGAAAAAAGTGCCTAAAGTAAATGACATCTTTACAAGCTGCAGGCACAGAAAATGCAATAGTTGCCACACTGAGGTTTGGATAATTGCCTTGGGGCATAGAAACTATCCAATGTTAAAAGCTGCCGCATGTTGCCTATAATCCTCAAGCTTTCCAAAAGTGGTCCAACTCATGTTTGAAGAACTTTCTCTTGAAAGGATTATTTTTGTTTTCCTTTGTTACAAAAGTATCAAGCCTTAATGGTTTTGCATTTACACTTATGGAGCTAGGGTTTTTAATTCTGTAGTGGAATAGTAGCAGCCTCACAAGAGCATAAATGAAGGATCCTATTCTGCAAAATATTTTGGTTGTTAGGAATAGCTAATATTGAAAACAGAAAGAAGAGGAAGAGGAAGAGGAAGAAGTAGCAGCTTGGAACACTAGAGCCAAATCATAAGAAGAAATACAAACACGTTAATCATTTGTTTCACAGAAAGTATTTCTTCCATGCTTTGTTCATGTTTCAAGCATGTTTATGGGCACATTTATGATGATCTTTCTTCAATCTTTCAAATTCATCTCAACCCAAAGTTTTTCTACATCCTTTTCAAACTGACTTAATGGAGATCTCATTCATGTAATCTTCCTTTTGCTCTTGAGACTGCCATCCTTATGAGATCCCAATTTGATCTTCACCAGTTTTAGAAATTTCCAGTTGAAACGGTAGTAAAACTTTCTTTTTTGCATTAAAACAGCTTTTCTCATGACAGTTGCTTCAGCACACAGAGCTGATAAATTACACTGTCATTATAACTTACCACTGTTGAGAATTTTTTATAAAGATGAAATTACTTGTAAATTAAATTCTACATTCATTCCAAATATGGCTTCATATTATCATTTCAATAACAGCATTGTTCCTGAGGTCATATTAATTTTCAGGTATGCAAACCTTAAAAACATTAAATGATTCTTCTGTGTCTTTCTACCTACAAAGATTAAGCCCACATCAATTTTTCTCTAAGTTTTTTATTTACATTGCAGGCTAATTAAAGAGACCTGCTGCCATTATAAGCTATAGCATCTCATAATGGGTGTAATGTTGCAGCAAGTTAGTATGTGATATATCTTAATTGAAGTTTCTTATGAACATTAAACCATATTCAGAGCTCAGACTTGGCAGCTTCTGACAAAAAGTTCCCTTCCTGTATCATCTATAAGGCTGTCACATAGATGTTCACACTTACATCACTCTTGCCTAGCGAAGGACAAGCCATTTTGATACATGTGTTTTGGTCTGCCCTTTAATAAACTCACACTAGTTTCCTTTGGTTCTGACAAACTTTTGTGACAGCAACAGGAGACTTCTAAATCCAAGTGAAAAAGAAAAGCAGGATATCCCTTGTAACTCAGTATTAGGGGACATATCGTTCATGTGTACTTTGTAACCTGTCCTCCATTCCACATCACTGTCAATTTTTCATTAACGTGTATTGAAATGTTCAAAGAGGCTGTGGATGTTTTAATCTTCTGTATGTACACATGTTTTGGTGTGCCAAAATATGTTAAGTCAACAGTAAGGAGCAACAACAAGCAGATGCTGAAAATTAAAAGTTTTCTGGTCTTGTATGGGTTCACTACAGAAGTGGAGTACATATTTAAATATTCTATATCAAAGCTTTTCCACTCGTAAGCTTGGTAATTGAATGACTGAAAAGGACTGAGAGACAGTTAGAGGCTAACTGAATTCCAGCATGATGCAGCTTTGAAAAAGCTAAAACTAAGATCTCTTAGCAAACTATTTTTCAATAAATATAAGGAACTACCTTTGCGCTCCTCAAATTTATGATGTTGTATGCTGGTACAGAGACATGTGCATGTAAAGAGGAGATTCAGAGGAAAGAATATATCTTTTTAATCAGAATTTTTGTAAGACCAGTTTGTTAAACCTATGTAAATAAAGATATAAAAGGAACATACTATTTATTCACTTATATTTGGGGGTGACTAAATATCCAGACAGTATAAAAATTAGTTGTATTGAAGGATGAAATCATCAAAAAATCAAAGGATGTAAAATGTGCTATGACTAAGTTTAGAAGGTTTCCAACCATCTAAAGAGTGAAGTTCTGAAGTTCCTATAGTCCTCAAATAGTGCAGCAGGTGCAAGATATTTATATGATTTAGATGGTGTCTGATTAATATAAAATTAGACCTGCACTATGACATTTTTTGAGTTCTAAGGTACCAATACACCCAAAGAGGGCTGAATAGAGACTATGTTGCTATTTGTTTGTTTTAATTGTTGGGTTTTTTTTCCCGTGTGCATTTATTGATGTAAGAAAATAATTGGACCATGTTTTCCTACCTCTGAAGTATGTCATTTTCCACAGCCAAAACCCATAAATAAATAAGCTGTCTTTTTGCTCCTGCTTTATCCTGAATTGAATTGAATGGGATGCTTGATTAGTATGTTCTGTTCAGCTTTAAAGCAGTTAGTGGAATTTATTTTTGAGGATTTTTATTTATGTATTTATTTATTTAGAAATTAAGGACCTGTTTCTGTAGCTATCCACTAGCAGTGTCCTGGATCACCTGTTTTCTTTTTATATCATAGCATGATTCCAGCTTTTGGTCTTTCTGACAGACCCTGCAGTTAGTAGTGGATGTTGAGAAAGAGCTATGGACTCTAAAAAAAATCATTAAAAATGTGTTTACTCAGAAACACAGTATCTTGATTCATTACTTGCAACTTTGAGAACTAGACTCATTAACTCAAGTGATCCATATTGACGCTATTTCTACCACCCATTGCAAAGTGAAGCAAAGTTCCTGTACTTCAGGAGATTTAGAGTCTGTCATCTATATTATGCAGTCTCTCTAAATCTCTAGAATACGTATTTCCAAGGTAAAAACTACCTTCTTTAATCTAAAATTTTGGCAGCCTCCTTGTGATTTACTTATGCCCCAGGCATCCAGATTCAATTTAAAGCTGAGCAAACTGAGAGCAATTAGCAGCATATCTTAGTGAAAAAAAGCTTTTCATGTGGCCTCCTGAATCTCACACTCTTCGAGATCTAATGATTCTTCTTGGAAATATCACAACAGGTTATTTCTTTCCTTTTTTTCCATATGAACATTGTAAGTAATTTTTTTTCAGAAGTTTTTTGTTGTAAAATGTAAAACACAGCATATAGAAGGAAATAAAGAAATAATATATATTCTGTTTTCTTTGATATTTTATATTGATCCTTCTGAAGTCTTAAATCTGAAGAAATACAGTTTTTTCTCTTTCTTAGGAAATTGCAAAACATTCTTCTTTCAGTCTGAGGTTAATGCACAGAGAAGCCATTCATTTGTAGCATATACCTTTAATTAATACTGAACTTATGCTTCAGTTTGGATGTTTAACTAATTAGTTTTACTTATACAGTATCATTTGATTATCATAGAACAATGCAGTTATGGTTGTTTTTGTCTTTTGCTTCATATAACTATTTTTACTTTTTGTATATAAATCAATTTTGCATAGCAGATGAAGCAAGCATATATTATTAAATATTAACCACAGTTAGCCTTATCTCTGCAGCAGGAAAACTGATTATTATGAGCAAAACAGCAAGCCAGAGGAAAGCAGGACAAAGTTATTTTTCAAAGCATCACAGAAATACCTGCAATGTTACAGCCCAGTGTCTCATCTTCTCCATTAGTAGTATCCTGAAACATATAAATACAGAATCACAGAATGTTAGAAGCATGGGTGGAAGTAACTTCCAGAGATCATTAAGTCCAAGTCTTCCACCAAAGCAGAATCACCTAGGACAGGCCACACAGGAAAGGGGGTTTTGAAAGACTTTAAAGGAGACTCCACAACCTCTCTGGGCAGCCTGTTCCAGTGCTCCTCACTGTAAAGAAGTGTCTCCTCATGTTGATGTGGAACCTCCTGTATTCTAGCTTGCACCTGTTTTTCCTTGTCCTTTCACTAGGCACGACAAGAAAGAGACTGTCACCTTCATCCTGACACCCATCCCTTGGGTTCTTATGGACATTACGATTCATAGATGTAGGAAGCTATTTTTACACAGGCTTGTGCCCTTAAACTGAATCTACTCTGTAATTTAAAGAGTTTATTTTCTGATTGATACATATAGCATTTTCCACAGGTAAGCCACAGGATCAGTGCTGGGTCATGATGCATCTGCTTAAAGCTCCTGACATCAAGAGGAGGATAAATATCTATTGTCAGAGGGAAGCACATTAGAAAACTTCTCCCTAAGGCTTTGGTGTTCATAGTGATTGTTAAATCATTTGCATTATACATTAGCAGGAACAATATAGCTACAGCAAATGACTCACACATATCTGCTGCTTCATATTTACCATGGTGAGATGGCAACTGCCAAGTTTCATAGGTGCTGATTAAAACAAAATGCTGTTTTTAGTAATTTTGTGCTACTTCATAATGTCCAGATCTAGTAGATAGCCTCAGAAAAATAATGCAAAATCCACTTAAAAAATTAGCTCTGCTTTGTTATAACTGGCATGAAAATACAACCTTTTAAGTGGGTGCTATAACATGTCTTCTTAAATTCTAATTTCAGTGATTTAGATTTATTGTACAGTCTATTAATTCTTTAGAAACACAATAGGGATGTAATTCATGTTTCATAAAATGCTTACAATTTCTAATCAGTGCCTTAAGAGCTTTTTCAAGAGAAGAGGTAATAGATTTGTAAGAAAACAGAGGAAATTAACTGCTATGATTATAGTGCCAGGTGTAAAATTATATATATCTTAGTAACTGGCTTTATTAATTTTGATTGATACAAAGTTTCTGTTATAGCTATGCAATACTTTAGTACAATCATGAAATGCTGTTTTGTGGTGCTATTTCACTTCTCCAGCATTTTTTTTTAAAGTATTTGAATTTTGCTTACCTACATTGAATAATGCAACAACTGTGGGCAATTTTTCCAATTTCTGTTTCCACTGCTTTACTGACAATATGCCCAAAGGATGTAGGAGCACTGCTAAAGATCAGTAGCTTGCCTCTGATGGAAGAGTACCACGTAATGTTAGGTAGGAAAAAAAGATCTGAAGAACAAAAGAAGACCAAACTGGTAGGAAGATAGCAATAATGTGAGATTCAGGGCTAGAGATGACACAAATTAGAATGCCATCTTTTTCCCCTTAGAGGCCCTCTATTAGGGGAAAGAAATGGATGCTAAAATTGTAATACTGTCCCATGTTAATATAAAGTTATTTTAATGGTGTTGAATTAGCTTAAGTGGAATGTAAAGTTGTTTTTATCACAATGGAAACTCACAAAACCCAACAGCTATTATTGTGACCTTGAAACCATTAATCCAACTCCTAATTGGAGAAGTGATGTAATGGAAATAATGCAGTTTGTCATTACTTTTCTACCTCCTCAATTTCTGCAATAGATTTTTCTTCTTGCTAGCAAAGCATACGTTTTCTGGTTTCTAAGAATTTAGACCATCAAACTGCAAAGTTCCATATATTCCTGTTGTCTGTGTCACCAGGAGAGGACCCTCAGTGATTTACAGGGTGAGTTTTAACTGAGATGTTATGCCTAAGTAATACTGTGCTAATGTCATTGTTTAAATCTGTGAAGTTGCAATCATCTGTTGAGATGTGCAGAGTCCCAGTACTGCAAGTACTGTGAGTACAGGCATCTGTTTCCGTAGTGCTGTCCAGGATGATGTCCAGGAACTGTTGAATCATTACTTAAGAAAAATTAGTAGCTACTTACTGTGTTTTCAACACCTTGCAAAACACAGACAAAAACCTGCTCCCAGTCCTACAGTTGCCCTGAAGTTACAACTGTGTGTTTCTATTCATGTAGCTTCTCTCTTTGTAGCATCTCACTACTCTTTTTACCCTGACCTACCATATCTTACTATTGATGGCAGATTAAGTGGATAGTAGTTTGACTTATATACAATCTCCAAATCACGTTATAATAACTCTGCAAGAGTTTATGTAGTCAATATGCAAATAACCACAGACAACGAGATTTCAATTCTTCACAGCTAAACAAATAGGCAATTCTCATTTTTCTGAAGGAACGTTTTGAAGTCTGCTTATGATAATTTAAAATCATTATTGGGTGTTATAGGTCTCAAACAGATCTACAGCCATTTAGCCCAGAGAGTGGAAGCTGTAGCATGAATGCTGCCTGAATCTGCATTTAAAAGACAACATAAATTCAGTTACTAACACAATTATTTCTCATGTGAATAGAAATAATTTTGCTTTTCCTGGGAAAATGCCTGTCTTGAGAGATTTGATTTTTAAAAACAAAAATAAATCATTTTGTTGATGGAAAATGTAAAATAATCATTTTCAGAGTAATCTGTTAGCAAAGCAAGGGAAAATAGTTTCCATATTTCTGTAATACTCTGAAGCTAATGTAGCCTATAATACTATCAGAATATGGACTGCATTTCAGGAAGATTTAAAGGACATTTCCTGGTCATCTTCTGCTACAATCACTTATAAGAACTAAAACATTTTAACTGCTTACTTGATTTAGCTGTTACAATAAGGATTTTTTTTTGTTGTTCAGAATATGCATGCCAGTTCATATTACTGAATGACATGTCTGACTAGAAAGGGTCAAACAATTTATAAATTGCTGTTTAAAAGTGAAACGTGAAAAAGCTGTCAGAAACAGAAGGTGAAGGGAGTTGATTCTTCACCTGCCAATTTTGGATGCATTGAATTTTAAACAGAGTTTAAAATTATGTTAAGAACCATTCTCTGTTCTTGGTGTATTACAAGCTGTGAGTTGAAATGCTTTTATTCTTCTTGGAAATGTTAGTCATAAGATAACACAGTCCTGACCCTCTAGCCTCATCCTTTTATTGCCTTCTTTACAAATTCATTCTGTGTAGCACAAGCTAAAAGGGCAGATGCATGATCTGGGAAGTTTTCCAGATTCAAGGTACTTAACACTGAATGCATTCGATGTATGCATTGTGGGATCTTTTTAGCCTGTCATAAAATTGCAACAAGGCTGAATGTGAGTTCAGCTTTGTGCATGCTGGTATGCACCCTGGCCCACTCCTAAATTCATGTATTTTTTTCCTGATCTAATTAAAGGTTGTAGAGTTTTTTTACAGAAATAGCACATTTAGAATTTGTGGGGTTTAGGAACAGTGATACTACTTTAAATTGGTGTGGCCAAAATTATGCAAATATTCTATTAAAAATTCCTGTGGCTGAAGGGAATTTGTGCAGAAGTATTAGACCCTACTGAATCCTAAAATTATTGTCAGAATGGGTGCTCTCTCTGCATTTCTACCTAGTGATCCAGCATCTTAATGAGAGTTGGAAAGTACTTTGAGAAAGTATCACATGAATCACATGAATGGTCTGAAATAATTCTTCCAGTGTCCTTCAAAGCAGAGGGTAATTCGAATGTATTGGGTCTGGATCATGGATAGAAATTATCTTGTTAGTGATTCAGTAACCTAAATGAGAAGATTAGGAAGCAGTTGTGAGCTACATATGACCACTGATTTTACAAACATAACTCAGGAATTTCTAATAATCATCTTCACTACAGAAGTACTTTAATATGCTATTTTTTTCAAACCATAAAGATTTGGTTTACAAAGTTCTGTGAGTATAGCCTGAGGAAATTGTTATTGTTAGGCTTGGAGAACAGATAGCTTTGAAGGGGACCTAGCAGGCCCCTCCTATCTATATTTACAGGATGGTTAATGAGAAACTGAACCTGGCTCTTCACAGCAGTATATGGCAAGATAATGAGACATCAGTCCTAAACTCATGCAGAACAGGCTTTGTCTAAATAAAAGATAAGTTCCTCTAAAAGAATGATGTATTGGACCTAGAAGATATGTGAGAGCAAAGCCCTGAAACCTTTGATATGAATTCAGTGTAGGCCTGCTTTGAGAAGGAGGATGGACTGGAAACCTGAAAACCAAGGTACTTCAAATGATTTTGAGTGATGGGAGGGAGATGGAGCAATAACTGTAATAGTTTATAGATATTTAAAGACATAATTTGTCACATTTCTTCATATCCGATTTTATTAATGTATTTGAGAATAAAATAATGTGGGAGATATTAGAGGTTTTGTTGAAAATGAAAGTTGATGCAACATTTTATACTAAAATGCCACACAATGTGCTGGTTTGAACTAGTTGGAGGATTTGAATGAGAAATTAAACTTCAGGCTGAGAAAGGAAAACACTGATGATGCTACTTCACTCATAGATTTTAATATACAGCATTGTCCGATTAGAAAAATAGGAATATAAATATATGAGAACCTAGCAAATTATTCTTCATTAAAATCTGTTAGTGGAATTTTATATGTTTCTAGTTGTAATTGCTATCAACATTCCTTTAATTTACACTTATTCCTGACTGATTTATTTTGATTAACACAAATACATTTGCATTTGATTTTGACACTGGGAGGAACGTTAAGAGTTAATATTGAAATACCTGTCAGATGGTCAATGCAATGCAATGAAATGCAGTTTCTGAATAAAACCTCTTTCACAAAGATGCAAACCAAAATCCTATGAGGAAAAATCTTTGCATATAAATGCATGCAAATAAATATATTTTTTCAGAAAAGATAAATTAATTTGTTCAAAATCAAAACAATATATACAATACACAATAGTATTATTATTTTAATACAGTTTTAAAATAATTTTTATGCTATTATCCATGCCATTTTTAGTCAGTATTATTAGGAAAAAAATCTAAGCAAATGAATTATTGAAGAAGACTGATTTGCTTTATATTGCACAAACCTAAGATATCTTCTACTTAATTAATTTTAGGGGTTTTATTCCAGCTTTCAGTCTTTTCTTTCTCTTCTTTTTCTTTCCCCACTGAACATGTATTAAATTGACCTGAAGTAAACATACAGAATTTTAGGTGTTTTAAGCATTTTTACAGGTTGAGTTTGTCTCCACACATGAAGTGGGGCAATCAGCTACCTTGTATAGCATATTTTACTTCTGTTGCTCTATTGAAGCATGGTCATGCATTTTTTTCTCCTCTAATGTGGCACATGTTTCTATTTAAAAGGGACAGTTTATTAAGACAGAAAATTAACAGTAGGGGGTTTTTTCATATCTCATGGATTATAACCTATCACCATTGATATGATACATAAGATGCCTCAATGGGGCACTGAATCTCTTCTGTAAAATAAAAGTGGATGTAGGACACAAGCAAGCACAGAAGCAATTTCAGAGTTATCTTCAAGTATAAAAATTTTCCCAATGACATATGGGATTATTAATACAGAAGTGTTACCTTTATCTTTTTCTATGCTTTTAAATAATTCTTTTATTCTTCCTCTAGTAGTCACCTTGATGATCTTCCTAGATCTTCTTCCAGAACTCCCCAGGTCTTCTTAAAGCTGCCCTATTTTGTTTCTTTGTAGAAGATTCTAAGAGGTGTGAGACACATTTTGTAAACTTTTTTTTTTTAATTATGCAGATCCGAATAATAATTAAATTCAATATAATTTTAATGAATTTTCAGTCAATAGAATTAAATCTGTCTTCCTTCCTTTAGTGAAGCAAGCTATTAGAGAAATTCATGGGTAAATTCCAAGGCTCCAAGCTTAAATCTGAAGGGGGCCGACAAAAAAAGCTGGGAATGCACTTTTTAGGATATCAGGTAGTGACAGGACAAGGGGGAATGAGCAAAGCTGGAGGTGGGGAGATTCAGATTGGATGTGAGGAAGAAGTTCTTCACCATGAGAGTGGTGAGACCCTGGAATAGGTTGCCCAGGGAGGTGATTGAGGCCCCATCCCTGGAGATGTTTGAGACCGGGCTGGATGAGGCTCTGTCCAGCCTGATCTAGGGTGGGGTGTCCCTGCCCATGGCAGGGAGGTTGGAACTAGATGATCCTTTTGGTCCCTTCCAACCCTGACTGATTCTATGATTCTATGAATTTCTGTCATCACTCATGTAACTTCTGTGGCTGTTTGCATGAGCTGAGGTGAGCTACACTATATATAGGATAGAAATTTTTTTTTTCATATGGTCTTTGAAAAGCAGCTTGTGCCTTCTTCATGTTTTGCACAGGTGATTGAGCACTTCAGTCCTCAATCTGAATCAGTTATCATATTCTCTAATGTTCTAGCTATTAGAAGTTACCCAGTCTTTCAAGTTATTTATAAAGACCACAGACAAGTGCATACTTTAACAATCATGAAGGTTAAAATAGGCTGCCTGACTGTAGAGAAAAAGCTGTAATTGGACAACACACACATGTCAAAACAATCTGGTACAAATTGCTTATTGACACTAGAAAACAAACTGCTTATTGATGATTTACAGTATATAATCACATTTAAAATAATTTTAACTTTTCGGGCACTTTACATCTGATTTTCTCAATTTCCTTGTGTGAGTTATGTTGGCAACATCTTCAAGCTTAATAGTGAAAACAATACATGGATTCAAAATATGGTGTGTGAGGCTGCTTGTTTTTTGAAGATGCTTCTCATCAGATCATTGTACTTATTACAAGTACTTATGAGGAGGAACACAGTAATGGCATGTGCGCTTCGTGAGACTAGAGGAAAGTTTCAGACTATTTAGAGACAGAGTGTTTCACAAGAGATTGTAAGGGCATGGGAGCAGGGGAAACTCAAATTTTATGTTCACGTGCAATGAAAGTTTGCTTTCAAATCACAGTAAGCTTTCCTTGAAAACCTGGGTGAATAGCACCTGCATGGTCTGACATTTTACTTAAAGATAAAATTGTCAATAGTTATAATTAAAGGCCACAAATTACTGTGGTTTAGTAGTTACTGAATTCAGTAATTTATAGATATTTTATACTGATGTACTGGAAAATGGCATAATGAATCTTTGGCGAAACGAAAGATTTTATCTCTTCTCCACCTCTGAAAAAAGTCGTAAGCTCCTATGAAATACTCCTTAACAAAATTGCTTATTTTCCAGGCATTGCAGTCTCACTAAAGCCTGCATCTGTATGTGGCTTCCACTGCCAACTCTTCTTAGAAGTGCCCAGCCTATCTCATAATACCTATTCAGCTATGGTAATAGTGGATATACAGAGATGAGCTAATGGAATTTTACCGCCACTTCGATGTTGAAGTTTAGCATCACATAATAGTGAAGCACATGTAAATATCTCAGGGGAAGTAGTGCCATCCTGTTCCTATCTAGACCCAGCTGTGATGGAATGTCATAAAGTTTTCTGGTTACTCCTCAGAGGCAACTGAAGCAATCCTTCCTAATTTGGATCATCTTGTTCCATGTTGAGCACAGGAGGAGTTAGAATTAACAGTATGTGAAGAAAGCAAGATTTTATACATGTAAATGTGTTCTTTCAGGATGGATTTTGAATACTTTAAGTTGGAGACTATGGTGCAGACGTTTTTAATTTGGGAGTTTCTAGAGATTGCCTAGTTCCTCAGCCAGTATGAGCAGACTGAGTAATAGAGATGGTTTTTGCATTTGGAGGATTCAGTTCTTGAGAGGTCACACTTTTGTGCTCTGCAAGACTGTAATATTCATGTGTTTAATAGTATTAGAGCTGTATTTAATGATATCCCTGAACAAGCAGCTTTTGTGGGCAGAATTTTTTTTTTTTTAATGTTGCTGTAATTAAAGGAGGAATACCAAAAAGATTGCTAGCTATTACAGGCTGTAGAAAAACACATCACAAACTGTAACTTGCTGTTAAACTATTTTTTTTTTACCCCTCAGGTTAGTCAGTAATGCAGTAGGTTTCAGGTTGATACCAAATCAGAAGATTCCTCATATAAAAATCACGTGGAATTAAAAATCAAAAATTCACACCGTCACCAATGACCAGACCAACATATGCTGTATTTTTGTTAGTGTGTTTCCCAGTGATTTGGGTTATATTTAAGCATAATGCTACTTGGCAATCACTTTCCAGACAGCAATGCAGAGTGTGCAAGGGAAAACAAAGCCATTGTGAGATTATTTTTAAAAATTAACCCAATGTTCTAGAAATGTGCTTCTAACTTCTTCTAATTGGAAACATTCTAATGCAATGCCACCAAGTGAAGCTGATTGTGAAGTTAATTGCTCTTATGTAACAACTAATATTTGTCAGTAACACACACTGTATAACATTGGCAGCTTTTGAAAACAGTTTGGTCCCTTTGCCCCTTCCTTCTTTGTTGTTCTGTTTACGGTGCCCAGTTAATGTGCTCTTGTGTCATAATAATCTGTAGCTAAATGGTAATTGCTCTATTGACAGCACTACTGTACATTTTTGACACATCATTATTCATACTTAACCACTTGACCTGGAATAAATGTTAAAGCAATTACTACTGAGAGCTTTTCTATGAGAAAATTGAGGCAAAGTTTAAAGATAATCAAAATGCAAAGCTGATCGTGATAGCAACCGGAAAAATGGCAAATCCTATTAAACAGATTTTTATTAGCCAAATTGATGCCAGTAGATATTATCTGGTAATTTAGTCTTATTAAAAAGAAAATAAAGCAGCTAATTGTTTACTATTCTGGAACTTATTCCAGCTTGCGATTTGCAACTGAAATCAAGCTTTATGTGGCTCATCTATTTTGTCACATTGAAATATGAAAATCATTTGATACGAAGCACATCTGCTCAGTCTTGCCATCTTACTGGCAAACCCTCATTCAGTATGTTTCATACCTGTTGAAGTGTTGCATTCATGCATACAGCACCAATATTTTAGACAGTCATCTCTTACAGACCTTGTATCTTTAGCTCTTGAAACTCATAATATTATACATACCTTTTACAACTGCATGAAACATGATCTGTTGTTGGCGTGGAGGGAATTTCAAAATGGAAAGGGACAGAGAAATTGTGATGCAATTGTGTGAAAATTGTCCAAATCTCCCAGACCAGCATTTTATTTTGATAGTTAATTGCATATTTGCTCTTGTTGTGTTTGTGTTCTAAAAGGAAAGTAAATGTTCTACAGTTTAGTTGTTTAGAAAGTGCCATTTACACCGATCTCAAATCATTTCACAGGACTCAATTGCAGCACAATGCCTTCAGTACAGTGCTTACAGTAAAAGCTGTAATTATAAAAGACTGCCAAAAGGCATCAAGAAAGCCTTAAAGGGATAGGGTAAGCTTTTACTGCCCCCGTCTGAACTATGAGGCTTGCTTGAAAACCACCATTAGGATGCAGAATACTGATTGTTGATATGTCATTATTGCTGTCATGGGAGAACTGTTATAAGGGCCAGAAACTTAGAGTGGTTTCTATATTAGTGAACCTGTTCCACACTTAATGAAAGCAAAGAAAGATTGGGGGATTTTAATTAATAAAATATTAAAAACAGGGGAAGAAATCCGCTCTTCTTGTGCCAATCCACATTCTGAACAGCAATAAGGAGTTCTGCAGCAGTGCTTTTATCAGGCAGATAAATCCCTTTTTTTTGGTAAGGCTCTTTCAACTCCCTATTAACTACTTTAGTGTACGGAATGCCTACCAAACTGACAAAAGACTGTTCAGAGGGCATTTAATATCTTAATTCTTAAACTTTTCATTCACATTATCATTTCCAATTAGTTATAAAGGAGCTTTTACAGTAAGAGTAAGGCACCACCAATTATCTAGTAAATTGTCAAAAACTGTTAGGTAGAATAAACTGAACTAGATCTTTCCTGTTGTTGCTCTGATTTTGTTATATAGCTGGGAAAACTTAATTTTTTGTTTGGAGCATTACAAAATATATATTTACTGTTAACGTTAATAAATTTTGTCAGCTGTCAGCCTTTTCTTGATAAGGAATTTGGAAATTAGTTCTATATTTAACTTCTTAATTTTCTATTATGATTCTTACCTCTGTGTGCATCAGAATTTAAGGACCACGAAGTATTTCCACTAGATAAAACCTTTCGTTTTGTTGAATTTTCTATATAATTTTCTAATATTTTTATTTCTATTTTGTGTCTATTCCCATTTGTTTTATATGCATAATACATTAAGCCTTGCTTTTTTATAGCTGTGATGTTTGGGGTTTGGGGTTTTTTTGTAATCATTATTTTAGCTCAACAAAGACTGATCCCAGATTTCAGTGAATTTGTTTCGTGGTAATGTGATGATTATGATGTGTGATTATGTCATGATTTTCAAATGGCATTTTCATTAATCCATATAAGTGAAGGCCATTTTTTGCTGTTAACTGAGAGACCACACAGTCTATAAAACAGCAAATAATTAACAACTTTATTTCAGTGAAGAGGGTGTCACAGAGTAATTCAGTTTCTGTTTCTTTAAAATAGAATTCTTTTCCCTCCTCTTCTTAACAAACTGAATGGAGCATAGTATTTAGTATGTGTTCCTTAGATACAGTAAAATAAAGGCATCTACCACAACTAATACATTGTTATTCCCTGACAGTCTGTGTTTTATTGCAAATATGACTGTACTGGCAAAGATAGTTCTTAGGCATCTCTGGTTTGAAGAACAAATAATCAGCTTGCTTATTAACATCCCAAGATTTTTTATAACAGTGCATGTTGATATTTACGAAGTTTTCCAGCTTTTGAGTATTTTGTTGTTGTATTTTCAACTCCTATCCTAAAGCAGGTGTGCCAAAAAAACCCAAAACATTAACTTCTTGGGCTTTTTTCTAGAGTTTTCTGAAGAGAAAAGGAGTAGGAGGAAAGGATTGTAAGTCTGAAACTGTCACATGAATTCAGATTTTTGGGGATTTAAGGAAATCAACAAGGTTTGCCAAACTACACATTTGTGACAATTACCTATGCTGTAAATAGCCTGAGTTCTGAAATATGTACTCTTGTCGAAAGAGTGTGCCCATGCCAAAAAAATGTTTTTATATGGTTAAGAGTGATGTGTAGCCATTACTTAACCTGGCTTGACAGATTCATATGGGATTTGTGCAGTCCAGTTTGGGGCAGAATTTCTACTGTCTGAGAACTTGTTACAGTATTGGTATGGCAAATAGAGAAGAGGTAATTTCTTGGTCTTACAAAAGATTAGTGCTACTGCAGCACATTAACACTACTGTGTTGAAAGTGATCCTGCTGCTTTTTAAAATTATTGTTTTCAAGATAGTAGGAGAGAATCATGAAGATGAGGGAAATCAGGTTCCCCTCAGCTAAGAGTGGAAACATCACATGATGTAGCTAGTACTGCTTAGCACACCAAAATTTTGAGCTCCTCCTTATAAAAAAGTGTTGCAAATTTTCTAATGCCATGTTTTAATATTCACGTCAGATTCAATAAAATAGTTTGCTGATATGTTTACAGGCTTGGAAATCATTCAAACAAGACAACAAATGTAAAGGAAGTATCTTACATAAGCTGGAGATTCAACTGTAAGAAGTATGAACACAACAAAAGATGGTGTTTGTATAGGCTTTCTATTTAGTTTGAGGGTAGCACCATGATGATTCTTGACTATGTATTTCTCCAGCTCTGGCTGAATTTGTACTCAGGCCAACTATACATCTCACCTTGTATTTTATACAGGTATTTGTGACTCGCATCTGCTCCAGGTTTTGGAAAATGCCAGTGAAGATAGTGCTGTTGGTTCAATAACAAAAAATACATAAAGGAGGAAAATAGGTCAGAGATGTGGGTCTCTGCTGCTTGTATAGTAGAATCATGGAATGGTTTAGGTTGGAAAGGACCTCAAAGAACATCTAGTTCCAACTCCCCACCATAGGCAAGGACATCTCCCGCTAAAAGACGTCACTCAAGTCCTCATCCAAAATTAACTTGATCACCTCCTGGGAGGGAGCACCTACAACCTCCCTGGACAACCTGTTCCAGTGTCTCACCACCCTCACTCTAAAGAACCTCTTCCTAGAATCCCGTTTAAATCTCCCCTCTTCCAGTTTAAACCCATTACCCCTCATCCTGTCATTACAAGACCTTGGTAATAGTCCCTCCCCAACATTCCTGTAAGCCCCCTTCAGATAATGGAAGGCTACTATAATGTCTCCTCGAAGCCTTCTCTTCTCCAGGCTGCACAGTCCCAATTGTCTCTGCCTGTCCTCATAGCAGAGGTGCTCCCGTCCTTTGATCATCTTTGTGGCCCTCCTCTGGACTCCCTCCAACAGTTTCATGTCCTTCTTGTGATGGGGGCTCCATAACTGCACACAGTAGTCCAGGTTGGGTCTGATGAGAGCAAAGGGGGAGAATCACCTCCCTTGTCCTGCTGGCCACACTGTTCTTGATGCAGCCCAGCACACAGTTGCTGTCTGGACCGCACGTTCACACAGTCGGCTGATGTTGACCTTTTCATCAACCCAGACCCCCAGGTCCTTTCCCTTAGGGTTGCTCTCCAGCCATTTGCCACCCAGCCTGGAGTTGTGCTTGGGATGGCACCGACCCAGGTGCAGGACCTTACACTTGGCCTTGTTGAATTTCATGATATTGGCTTGTGTAGTTCTATAAGGATATAAAACTATATCCTTATGTACTTTTGGTGTTGTGAGTGTATCAAAAATCTCAGTAGTACTCTCTCAAGATTTTTCAGCATATCTTGCCTATTTTCCAGACAGATTTTTTGCCATGCTGAAAGAGCTGGTAGTGTCACAGCATCAAATCAAAAGCTCCATGAGGGTGAGAGTGTAGTGAAGTGTGGAAGGGAGGACCACAGGGGTGTCTGCTTCTTGTCTACAGGGAACCCTTTGATAAAGAAGAAATGGACATCGGGTTCACAGAACTCAGGATGGCAAGAAAGCAAGGGACAAACTCCTGATGTTACAAAGAGATCATGCAAACACGTCAGGCAAGAGGCTTTGCTTTGATAATAGTGGAGTAAGTAAAAAACTCTAGACCTGACTAGGATGTAGGCAGTATGGAGTCCCTCAAGGCAGACAGATCTGTGTGTCTGATTGGGTTGATTCAACACATGATTTTCAGACAACCTATAGAAAACAGATCCAATCATACATCCAATCATACATGCAGTACACACCACTGCTTGTGTTTAGCTGTATGCTTACATGTGTGTACAAATCTCCAGTTTAGAAAAATAAGTCTCTGAGAGTGTAACTAATTAACTTGGTTTTATCATTGGCAACATGATTTTTATCCTGTTGTCTCAACAGCTTATGTGAAAGATGTACTAGAAATGACAAAGCCCTGAGGTGTAACCAGTGTTCTCCAAGATAGAGGAATTAGATTTACTTTTCTCCACAGAAATTTTCAACCCATGTTCTCCTATCATAAAAATTGTTGAGCTGATGTTATTCAGAGGAGTGCCATATGGATCTAGACTGGTCTTTAAAATATTTTAATCTCATGAAACATTCTCATTAAAAGTGCAAATAAATTTTTCTCCTAGTCCACATACCTCCTACTGTTTAAAGATTAAAACGAGGGATTTTTTTCACACCATCTAGATGAAATTTCAGAATACAGCACTATTCAGCAACACTAAAGCCAATACGTAATACATAATCAAGAATGGGGTTTGTTCAAGAATATGAAAACTGGATTTATATAGTTTTTTTAACCGTTTTTATAATAGTGGGTGTTAGATGGTTATCCTGCATTCATTGACTTCCTAGATGGTGTGTAATGTGGAGAGTTAACGTGGAGAGAGACCACTGACAAAGGCCTGTGGCGATGGGACAAGGGGCAATGGCTTCTAACTAGAGAAGAGCAGATTTAGATTGGATGCTAGGAAGAGGTTCTTTACTATGAGGATTGTGGAACACTAGAACAGGTTGCCCAGAGAGGTGGTTTGGGCCCCATCCCTGGAGACAGTCAAAGTGAGGCTCAACAGGGACCTGGGCAGCCTGGTCTAATTGAGTATGCCCCTGCTGACTGAAGGAGGGGTTGGACTAAACAACCTTTGGAGGTCTTTTCTAACCCAGACCATTCTATGACTCTATGACTCTATGGTTTAATTGGGGTGATGTCAAAATGCTGAGTAGAATGCAATAGGCAGAAAACAAGTGTACAGCAAAACCTTCATTTCACTGACATGAATGTAGCAAAGTGATGTCTTTCCTACACATGCCAAAAGACATTGCAAAATAACTTAATGATCTTAGCTATGTAACCAGCTTTGAAGAACTGATTAATGCATTACAGTATTTGAGATTATTGGGTAAAATGTCCTCTAACAATATAATTACAAATGTGCTTCAGAAATTACTGTTCTCAATTATTGAGGCCAGACTCTGAAAAACAAGCTGGAAAACTACCAATTATCTTGCTGTGTGGTTGGCATCCAGAATAAGGCACCTTGAACCAATAGCACATTTTTTAATTTAGATACTGGGTAAGTGATTGGCTGAACACTGAAGATGGCAGATCTGGAAACCTCCAGATGTGCACATCAGGTTCTGCCTGGGTAGATTTCCACTGCTTTGCTTCTTTGCAGAGATCTGCCAAAGACTTGGTGAGGTACCTGCAGATCATTGTAACAGACCTTGAGCCCTTTAATGTCTAAGGGCATTAGCAACAAGAAATGTTGTTTGCAAATAAAATAAAATCAAACCATGATTTCTTTTTAGTGACAAAATATGTAGAAAGCTAACAGCTTTCTCACTAAGAGCTCATATATGAGTGTTCTAATTCCAAGTAAATGGACTGAATTTATAGATTTGTAGTATTTGGATAAATGATGCATCTTAAACTTCTAAATAATGAGCATACATAAATATGGAGACTGAGGAGCATGTCCCTAAATTTTACCTTTTAATTTCTGTATGATGGCAGTCACTGAATAAAACAGACAATTTGTTGCTGTGTTTTCTGGTAATTCAAGATTATTAGTGCCCCAAACTTCAAAGCGATACTGATATATTAATCCCCTCTGCACAGGAAAGAGATCTGTAATGTAATTTAAGTACCATGTGCTTTAGTCCTATGTTGTATTGATCGATCCTGTTGTTCTTATCACAAACAATGACAAGTGTTGAAAGTATAAAAAATTTGTATAATTAGAGATAAATTAATCAGGCTACATTTTATTTCAGTGAAACAGCAGGAATACTAAAGACTTAAGTGCCAGAATGCTAAAGAAAGTGCTTTGCTTTGTTACAATGCTGGTATGGTTTTCAGCAGAAATATAAGGCAATGATACTGATTGGAGTTCATTTTAGAACATTAAATACTGCATGTGTTGCTTTAGAAATAGAAACACAACGGAGAGGCCACTATAGAAGAGCTAAGCCTCATTTCTCTGTTGTTTCATCTGGCATAGATCAATAGTTTCTGTAATGTTCACATTTCCACCAGTTAAAAAGGTAACATAGATGACATCAGGACTTGCTCCATCATATGTAATGTAAGAAGAGCCAAGATTTCAATTATAGATTTATACCAGACCTGCCCTAGAGTGAATGAGTGCATTAATAATGAAGTGCTTATTTTGAAATATTTTATTACAATTTTACTAAAAGTATCCAAATAGTGAAGGAAAAAAATAGCCAATACAACACGTTCAGCATTTAGGACAAGCTATTTTTTCAATAAGATTCTTGGCAGACTGTCATTTCTTTTAGTACTTCACCTGTGACACTATAAATAATACATATTTATTTAAGTAGAGCTATTATACACCACTATTTCTGTTGTACATAATTTATAGACAGTGACCTCCTAACCTGTACGTAATGTTCTCTATGAAAATAAATGTTCAGAATAAAATAATTGTAAAGAAATGAAGCAGTTACTTAAATTGAATTGAACTGAACTGAGAACTCCATTTTTAAGACACAGATTGGTAACTGCTTTTCTGAAAAACAGTGTCAACTTCCTTTTGCAGTCCATGAACTTTAGCATTACAATAATTTTCTTTTAAAAACTGGTGGGAGGCATCAAATAGCAACAGTAATTTAAATGCTTAAACAGAAGTATGATTACTACTGAAAATTCAGAAGTACTGTATGTATTCCAGATGATGTCAAAGTGTCTAGTTAAAAATACATCTGTACATAATTTGTGAACATTGTTATGCAAGTTCACGGAACCCTGCCCCCTATTGCATTGAGACTGTAAGATGATCATTGCATCTGTGTTTGAACTCAAAAAAAAGTTGTTTGGGAATTCTACATTCATGTTTCTTTGCAGGAGAATCCTATTAAGACTATTTTAGCTACTGTGCTGCCTGCAATAGGTGTATTTATTGACATCCAAAAGATATTTTCTCTTGACACAGCAGGAGAGCCTTTATATCGTAGATCTGTTCTAACTTTCTAATCTCATGTGTAGATGCATCCCTTTGTGTCTCATCTTTTTTGGAGGCATTTTGGAAAATTAGTTGTATCAGGAATAGAATTCTACGTTCCCTATAAAAATGCCTTTTTGAATAGTTGTGTCCTCCATGGTCTTTCTTCCTATTCCAGCCTGATGCTTACTATATATATTTTTTTTATATAGTATAAGTTGTGTTGGGGAAAAACATGCTGTCCACAAGATAAAAGAAATTAACTGTAACATTCCCTTCAGCACAGTAACATTCCCTTCAGCACTTTTCCCCTCTCTTTCTTTAAACTCCAGTGTACTATATATTGTTAGCTATGTTTTCTGAATTCTGCAACAGAGTATAAGGAAACCTGCCTTTTAAAACAGCAGCTGTCTTTTACCAGGTTAAGCATCAGAAGAGCATTGCATTCTACGTGCAATGTTTTTCACTTCAGCAGAACTGAACTGTGTGTTATTCATTAAGGGAGCAACCTGAAGTTATCTGTCAAGTGAAAGTTTTCCATTGACTTGTCAGGCTCCAGTAGCTGTTCTATACCCTTTCGTTAGTAGGATTAAAATGTACACTTTCATTAGTTAGGTGCATGATGAATTTCAAATGACTCACAATGTATTGAAAGCAAAACTGTCAAATCATTTGTATTGATTTAGACACTGTTAAACAGAGCAGTGCTAACACACAAGGGTTTATTCTTTGTTACAACTTGCTTATAACCCTCGTTGATGATAATGGGAATTACAGGCATGTCCAGAAGGGAATGTGCCCTTTGTAAATTCCCTGTAAACCTTAGGTTAAGGAGCCACAGTTCTGTGAGAGTTCAGATATTTTTGTGCACAGGAGGAACTTTCTGAACTCTCCTGAGTATTTTTTTAGCTGTTCTTGGAAGGTACACCTTTCAGAAAGTAAATACATCCCAGAGCTGTTGTGTTGTGCTTCCTTATCTGACAGGGAAGGTGCTAGGAGGTTATGCCAGGAGATAGGCTCACCTTTGTCTGTGTGACAAGAAAACATAGTTCAGACTGGGCTCTGACTGGAAATACAAATTGCTAATGTAACAAGGAAAGGTTTGTGCAATTGGCAGGAAAATTAAACATGTAAAGGATTTTTGTGGTTGGTTGGTTTGGTTTGTTTTATACTAGTGGTGTATACATCAGAGACTAAAGTGATAATCAGAATAGGATATAAATAAAATATTGTAGTAACTTCTGTAAATAATCATATTTCCACTGCAGTTATTGAGGATACTCATGTTAGTCTTTCTGAAATAAGATACTGTCTTAGCTTAATATAGTGTTATACAAATAATTTCATTCCCCAGGTACTGTGCTTGCTATCCAGACCAGGAAGTTACTGGGTTCTTTTATTTCCAAGCATTTTCAATTCACACAGCACTGCTATTGCTTCTAGGAGTTTCTAGCCTAAACCAGACATAGCTAATGAGATGTAAAATAAAATAACCACATAATCACAAATAAAATATACCTCAATACATTAGAAGAACTTTTCCTTAGTATATAAATTTATTCAACTTGCTGATTAAGTTGTTTACAAATAAAAATGCTGATTAGTCAGTGTTCCCTAGATTGCTTATATTTTGGTTTAAAAGATACAGTTTTAAATACAAGACAATGCTGGCTATGTACAAGTTAGACAGAAACTAGCTGACACCCTGGTGAGTTCTCGTAAGTCTGCAAATTGAGCACATTTTTCTACCTATCTTGAAAACCACTTAGACAGCAAGCATGCTTGCACACACACATACTCTTTCTCTCATTAGTTTTGTAGTTTTCAGTTTCCAAATCATTAAGTCTAATAACAGTAATACATGACTTGTCCTCCTCTAAATGTAACCCAGATGCACTTCCTAGGAAAGAAATACTTTCTTACACTAATGGGGTTGGGCTATGACATGTCACTCACACCATGATTTGATATAAATTTGTCCATCACTATTTGTATGCAGTGATCTGCTGGTAACAGGAATACAGCAGGTCATCTGAAATAAACTGTGTGCAGGCAGATGCCACTTACCACCCTGTTTGTTAGCAGTGCCCACAAGAGATTAACACAATATGTGGCAGCATGAAGCTTGCCTTCTGCTTGTCCGTTTGCTTTCTTCCAGAATGTTACTGATTTACTGAGAATTGATAGAGGGAGCAGTCACAGTAAAGGCGTGGAATGGGAACCTGCTGGTCACTCCAGCTCTTTCCTATACCTCTTGCTTCTGAAATTCATTGTGTGCTAATAGTGTTGTCATTTTTCTCTTAAAATCATTCCTCTCACATGGTTGGTTGGAGGCTTGAGTCAGTGTTTGCATCTACCTCAGCCTTATTGCTAAGCCTAAACTTGCCATGAAGTTCCCCCTTCCACTGCTGTGTACATACGAGAACATTAGAAATTGTTATGCACCTCTCTCTTTATAAAACTCTCTGATTGTAAGAAACAAAACAAACCACCAAACCTACTAACACTGATGCCTCAGAAGCACACCTGTAGCCTTTACCTTGCCAGAGGAAGAAGGTATTGCTTTTGTTCTTTCTCTGCTAACCATAGGGTGAGGGAAGTGTTGAATTAAGACCCTCTATCTCCTGGGTCACTGCTGTAATGAATTAATCATACCAAATGACATCCTAACCCCTTTTATGTACTTTCAAATACAACTTTATGTCAGGGCCCTGTGGGCACTTACTAGCCTAGTTGTGTCTGTCCAGTGCCCTCTCACCACTGCTCACAGGCACAGACTGCCATTTCAGCCCAGACATGTCCTTTATCACTGCTTCAGTGGTGCCACAGTCCTGCCTGTCCCTTACCCTGACCTGGCCATCTTGATTTCCCACAGTACCAAAAGACATGGTGTATTGCCCTGTCTTGGCTGATGGTAACCATTCCTGCTGCCACCACCTGAATGCCCTGGCCACCTACATCCAGCTATGGAATCATGCTGGCAGATGAGGCAAGGACCTGGCTGCCTTTCAGCCACCTGCCTTGGAAATGCAGCCCCACTACTGCTCCCCCCTGATATTTTCCATTACAATGCATTTTCTATCAGATCTGCTAGAGGCTCAGGCCCTAAATTAGGCACTGAAGCCTTTCTTGATTCCCAGCACATCCAAGGTGGTAGCTTCCTCTTTGTCTCCTAATCACTTTGCTCACAAGGATAGATGCTGAAGTTTCTAATACTCCCTAGTACTGAGCGTTTTTAATTTGTTTTGGAAGATAGATGGTAAATGCCATGTATCTGCATCCTCTGCTGAGTCTAGATATTTATACTTCCAGATCCTTCAACTGAAGAAATCCATTTTGAAAAAAGCAGACCAATGCAGCACATTCTTTAATGGTATGAACTTGCAAACTAAGCTTTTCCTGTACCACTCTCCAGTCTGCCGCTTTCTACAAGTAAAGATGATACCAGAAACTATTCTTTGGAGCTTTGGGACTACTGAAATAAATAACACAGATATATATTTATTAAAACCAAAACTTGTTCTAATTATTATCCCTCATAGATGGGGTTCCATTCATGTACCCCACCAGACCAGATCCAAACAATAGTATAGATGACAAATTATAGCAGGTTTACAAAATCATTACTTTGTTAGAAAGTACACCAAACAAAACTGTTCACTTTCCCATAGGACTTCAAAGCTGAGAAATGCCTAATGGAACGGATCAGAGAGAGGCTGTAAGTGTAGCATGTTTGTAGGTAATGGGTCACTCTTGTATTTCAAGTATCTTAGTTTGCATTAGTTTGTAAAAGCAAAAAAGTACTACTTCTATAGTGAAGATCCATGGTTTTGTGCCGGAAAATATGTTACAATTGTACTTACAGGTCTTATGTTCAAACAAATAAACTTCCGCTTTGCTACATCTGCTTTGGTTCAGTACTGATCTTTCACATATAAACAAAGAGTAACTCCACTGGCTTGGCTGAAAAGAGAGCATGTGTAATTAGAAACCTTTCCACTGTACAAACCAGGGAGTTTGAGTGATGGTATAAAGAAAATACTTTTAAAATGTATGTTAATTATATTCTATATGTTGAGGAGGATCTGGTAAGCATTGGGGTAAAATAACTTCTGTCTGCATCATGTACGCTTGCAAATGCTAATGCAGGGCAAACAGGAATCTTAACCTTAATTTCATCTACTTTCCTGAATGCTTTGTAGTTTTGGAGGGAAATCCATAATGGTTTGGGTTTTTTTTAAATAACATTTTCATTATGATAAACTTGTAACAATTTTGAATCCCTTTGAAAAGGATTAATATTTTATAACTAAACACATCCACTATTTAAAAAATCAATGTTGAATGTTAGAGATATTTGTCATCATGAAGTGTATGGAATTTGACCAATCCAGTATCAGTGTACAAGAAGGAAGATTAACTACTTCTATGAGGATGTAGCTTTCAGCATTTCATTATCATACAACCTACATTAATTTTAAAACACTATTTTTTATAGATTTTTTTTTTCCAGAATGTTTCCATTTTTTTTTTTTTTTTTTTTTAATAGGCTGAACAATCCAAAATGCTCAAAACACTTCCCCATCTGTTAGTGGGCCTTTCTCAAATGAGGTTTAACTTTTAAAATATAGTTTTGAGAGAATTGCTACCATTTGTCTGATTTGTCATGACATGTTAGTGATCAAGAGTTTTTGTTTTGGAGACAAATGAAAACCAACTAAGTAGAACCACTTTGCATATTCTTCTGAGTCATGCTGCCCTTTGCTGTGTGAGGGCAATCTAGTTTTGCTATTCTGTGCATCCTCAATACAATAAAGTCTACTGTTACAAACAGGCTTTTGAACATAGTTGATGCCATGTGGTGAAATGTCTCAAATACCAATAAGCATTATGCAGAAATGTTGTTGGCCCAGCTCCAAATGACCAGCATTGTTCTGCTAAAAGTGTTCCCATGAAGCCAATGAACTTGCCAGTGCCACACTGGATTTTTTTTACTGAGATGAGTGTATATACAAAGAACTATTTTTCCCCCTCTATCCAATTTATATATAATTGATGCAGAGATGTTTTGACCTCTAATAATGTGGAAGATTCTTTAGATTTCACACATACTACATCATCTAATTCATCATGGAATTTGTTTGGCAATACCTTCCTTATGACATCTTTCTTGACCTAAAAAAAAAAAAAATAGAAGTATGCTGCCAACATAATTATTGCTTGTATCCTGATGCAGTAATTTTAGGAAGAGAGATGACATACTCTGTAAGGTTTTGCAGGGTAAGTAGTGATATCACCCACATAGAATGAGATCCTTCTTTGAGTTTCTTATTAATTAACATCTCTATGTTGGGAGGAAAAAGATTCTAATACAGCAAATGGCACTAGTATTGAGTAAGATAACACAGTTATAAATTATATTTTCTGTGAATTTTAGTTTTTCTTTTGTTAAGTTTGTAATTAGTTTTTTCTTTACTATATTGGTTCTTCTGAATATGATAAAGTTTACGTTCATGTTTTTTATAAGTCTGCTACTATGTTCCACATTCATGTGCTAGCAAAAATCCCTCCACCCTCCTTGATTAATAGACTAAAAAACAAATGCGGTTTCAGTAGTGATAACAAAATGTGTAATACTCACAGAATTATTATCTGGATAGATTTCAATGTTTTCAAAGGAAAAATATTATAAGGGTCAAATAAGAAAAGATAATAGAAAAACTGTTTTATCAAAAGCTGTAAAATATTAGTTAGAAAATTAACTGCTCAGACTTCTGCTTCTGTGTCAGAAAAAAAAAAAAAATTCCTCAAACTAAGTACATGTGTATGAAAAAAAAACTAAGGGTTTTTTTTTTATTTATTAGTATAGCTTGAGTTTATGCTAGATATTAAAAGTTACAAATGATAAATTTTAGAAAAAGTGTAAGCATCTAACATTTGTTGAAAATGCCTAGGGTTCATAAAAAGCCAGTGAGAAAATGAAGGTACTAATTTCATACAGGACTTCTGAAAAGTAACAAGTAGGTTCCTCAGTTAGTCAAGCACAATAAAGCCTTGGATTCTAACACTAGTTCTAGACACAAGTTACGTTGCTGGTAGGATAAAGATAGAAGAATTTTCTAAATCACTTTCCCATTAAAATAAAATTAATCAATTCTATCTGTAATTTTTTTTTATGATCATAAATTAATGTTTGTGGAATGCTGCCACCTTTTTTTTTTTTTTTTAATTAACACCTGATCAAAACAGTTTATAAAAAGTAGAAGGTAGAGCTCTTTTCTCCTTCACTACCAAGATTTTTTATCATTTTGGTCCATTTTTTTTTTTTTTAACTTCCCATAGAATTTTTAATTAAATATTTTAATTCAAAAAGCAAATTGAAGCATTTCTTCAAGACAGCTTTTTGTCCTTGTTTCCTGATCTCTTGATTAAAATTTTTAAAAAGTGTTAGGTAAGGACCAAGACTTTTCACTGAGAGCATCACCAGTAGTCTGTTTCATGGAAATGAAGTGTCCAGATAATATCATTCTGTGGAAAGGACCAAGCAGCCAAATTTAACAGCCAAATGGCAGAGATCTCACAATCTGGGTCATAAAGTGTCCAACTACCATGTGCAGCTTGTCTGAACAGAACAAATAATACAAGTAAAATTCGAGGACTTTTTCCAAGTAGATCATAGAAATCCAAAACCTTATTTTCTTTATTTGGTGTCACTGAAATCCCCCAAAGTGAAGTTATTTTCTCCTGAGTGAAAGCAACTGATATGCTGTATCCACTGGAAAACAGAAGAAAAAAAAAAAAAAAAAAAAAAAGACAACATAAAAAAAATAGGGAACAGTTNAACCAGTGCTTAGGGGTTTGCTTATAGGTGTCATTGTGTCTCACATCCCTGCTGTGAAAATCAGCTTGCATTTGAATGTGCATCTTGACCCATAAATGTCACCCTGGTCCACTGAGCATCTTGACTTCAACATTTCCTGTTGTAAAATGGACAATGGGATAACACTTCTTTTTCTGAAGGAAGGACCGGTGACAATGTGTGCATGTGTGCAGTCAGGAGAAACTGCAGCACTCGGGATTTAAAAGCATGTCATCAGCCACTGAGCGGGAGATCACAGGAGAACGAAGTTGCTGGACAGTTTTTGAAAAACACAGGGATTATCATTTCTGTTTCCAAGCCACTTCTCCTTTTCACAGCCCCGAATCCTTCTTGGCCTCTCTCCATCAATGGTTCAACAATGTGCCGCACAGTAGAGTACGTCCAGCTGTGTGGTAGAGCAAGCTGCCTTCGAACAATGAAATAAGAACACTGCCATACAAATGCACATGTTTATGTTCTTAGCCTTTTAATTACATGCATTTTCTAGTATAAGACATATTGTGCTGAGAAGCTGAAATTTGCACTGAGAATGCACTGAAAATTTAATGTAGAATTTAGAGAGTTCCATCTTTACAATCTCTTGATGATTGTGTAATAGTTGCCATTTTATTTCAGAGGGGGAAAAAAACAACCAAACAACACATTTTAACTTTTAATTCTTTGCCTTTTCTGTCCTAGCAGATATTTACAATCACGTTCTTTAGGACATTTCTTAATCACCAGAATAAGCATGCTTCAATCAGATTGCCTATCTCAGTTTAAAGCCAAATTACCTAATTCTGGTTTTGTAAGATACAGAACTTCTGGCGTACCTACTTGGAATTTAGGACGTCATAATTGTAAAGATATTATGTATTTATAATAGTATTTGTACATATTCCTGAAGACATGGGCAAAGTTCTGGACTGGTGATAAAAATGTTCATTAGTATTCTTTTAGAAAGTCCTTTTGACTTTGATTTGAATTAAATTATGCAAAGAATGATGAAGAGTCATTTAAGTATTTCCATTGGTCAAATACCAGTTTTCACCCCATTGCATCAAAGGAATATAGGTATATAGTTTTTATCATTAGGATGATGGAAATATCGTGGGTTTTTTCCTTCCAAATGTACAACAGAGAGTTCAATTTTTAAACTGCCAAAAGGTCTCTTCACTTTTTGCATATGTCTGCATATGTCTAGATACAAACCTGAATGCCAGCATATCTTTTCTTGCACTAGAAAGACAGGGTTTTAGTGATCTTTTCACAATTAGTCAGTATCATTAACTAAAAAGGATTTTAATATGAGCAGAAGGAAAACTTTTATTATTAAAGCATGCAACAATATCTGCTGTTTTCAAAAATGTCTGTTCACAAACAGCAGATTAGGACTTTGATATGATGTACAAAAGCCTGATAGAAGCCTTGATATAAATGTCATCTCTTTCCAGAACCTAAAATTTGATGACTAACACTGGTATCTTAGGCACTGAGACATTTTCACAGATATTCTCAAAAGCAGTATTGAAGTGTTTGATAGATCTCATTAGAGCACTTTGATGTCTCTTTTCTTCATATCCAGAAGGTAGAAAACTCAGGTTAAAGATACAGTTCATTAGATGGTGATAGAATGTGATGTTAGGAAAAAATTGCATTGTTTATGGCTGGTTATAAAAAATCACATTTTCTACAGGAAGCAGAAAGATGAACTATATGCAAGTTCTATATTTTAAACTATTAATTTTATTTCTAAGAGCACTTTGGTAACATATAGGAGTGTATTTGGCTATATACATACTAATTTAAAGAATATTGCACATTCAGATAATTTTTTCAAAGAAACAAAGTGGCATATCTGTGAAAGAGAAAGGAAATAATTTACCAGTTAATCAGTGCTAACATGAATCACCAGAAATATACTAGGTCTTGTGATTCATGGGCTGTATAAAGAGCAACCTTTGTAGATTGACATTAAGAGATCAAATATTCAGCATGGCATAATGGCTTTTTACCATTAGTTGTCTTGCATCAAATTACTTGTGAGAATATAATTTAAATGGCGACTGAAAACTGTAGACAGTTCTTTTTTAACTGTAACAATTTTGTAGGTTCTGTATCTTTTCAGAAGAAATTATATCCCCTGCTCATTCATTTTGTTTGTTGCATAAAAGCTGTACATACCTCATAGCACATTTCTTCCCTTTGCTTGCAGTTTTGCCCATAGATCAGTAACATTCTAAATGCAGTCATTGCAACACAGAATCTGAAAAACAGATGCAAAATTATTCAAGAAAATACTTGTATTTGCCACAATTATTTCCACAAACAAAACTAAAGCTCCTTTTTAATACTGACCATAAGTGCAGATCTCCGTAACTTGCACAGCTTGTGAGTAAGCTATAGTGTGCCTGCAGTGGTGTTTTAAAAACAGTTTTAAATGTAGCAGGTAATTGACATAGAAACAATGAATTCTAAACTATCAAGTCTTAATAAAGACAGCATGTCTCATAAATGCTATTGCACTATATTTTTTAAATATTAGCTGCACATATATTTTTCATTGTTAATCTGTTAGTATGACTGCATTCTCATAGCTACAATATTACAGGAGATTATTTAGAATCAAAATGTCTATGAGAACAAAAACTTTCTGATCAATTGTTGCCATGGAATAATATATAGGAATAGTGTACTTTTAAAAATACGCTTCTACATATCCACTTTGTCTGCAATATAGCACACAGTACACTAAGCTCAATTCATTCTCTTTAAACTTTTATTTCAAAACAACTTCATTGTTTTAAGTGACTAAATTAAAGCTTTTTATTGTTTCCTGCAATCTCCCAAAGCAGAAATAAAATCAGTTTTAATTTATTTTATTTGCTAAAACTGTGGATATAATTATTGTTGCAGTCATTTTAATTGTTTTCAACTAGGTACTTGTCTTTAAGTTGCAATAGACTTCTAATTCTACATTGTTGATATTCCCTAGTTAATTTTGACAAAGTGTCATAAATCCAGGTATTTAGGCTTATTGAATTTTGAAATGAGGTGATTAGTTGGAACATGGATGAATGAACTGGTGGAAAGCAAAATGAATTTTATGATTTACTGCCATTTACAAGTTCCTTTGGAACCGTTATGTGCAAATTGTAAAATGTATTAAGAGGCAAGATATCACATTTATAATCAACAATGTAAATTTTTTTCAAATTAAAGTATTCAAGCAGTTCTCCAAAAAGAGTAACTGTTGAGTAAGTGTTTGTTATACGCAGTTAGTTTTTATTATAGATAACACTTTTCCACTCCAACATTTTATTGTGAAAAAAGGTATCTTAATAGACTTTCAGTAGCAGCCAGTAATGTTAAAGTTCCAAAGCTGTTACCATTATAATTTGCTTTCAAATATTCATGTACTTTAGAAGAGGCATATTTAGGATGAAATAGCCCATTTATCAGTTTTTACTTAAAGTTTATAATGGCTATTAGCTTAAGGTAAAAGCAAACTACAAGAAAGTGTGCCCTTGATATCTGTTCATTGCTATTTCTAGTAGTCTGGTGGGGTTTGTTAGTAGATTTGAAAGGAAGGGGAGTTCAACAATTTTACCTGTGTAGTGCAAAATGCTAAGATACATGCAAATATGAATTAAACCACAAATGTGTTGTGCTCTTATCTGCAATTTTAAAGGATTCAGTCTAATTATTAGAAAAGAGAGAGATAACTTAGATGTACACTTGGAAACTAAAATTTTAAAGTCAGGGAGCTTGAACTCCATAGCTTTGTATTTGCCTTTTTTTCCCCTCCTTTATTTTAATTTTAGGTACATTCTGAACATAAAGGGTTTCCAGTGATAAGAGTCCCAAAAAGTGTTTTTCTCCATTTGAGCTGCAACTCAAAGACCAAAACTTTCCCTGAAGCTTGAATGGATTGTTTCAGGCCTCTACAAAGGCAAGTTGTGAGAACCCTGTGTAGCAATTCTCCTGTGCTGGTGCAGGGAAACATAAAATCAGTTTTGTTTAGCTCTGTGTAATACTGTCTTGATATACGTGTCATACAACAGTAAATAGTGCGCAGATATAGAGCGATCTCTCAATGTAGCACATTCAAAGTCTTCCTTTGTTTTCTGATGTGAAAGATAATTACAATGTGATCTTCCTATGTACAAACCATAATATATACTCTGCTAGTAAAAGCATAGAGGAACCAGTCCTTGCAGCATAGGATTGTCCTTAATGCTTCCATCTCCTATCCTTGAGATGAATGGAAACAAATTCTCCAACTCTGTCTGGCAGAGGACAAAAAAACCCAGCCTCAGATCTATGACTTTCACATATGCCGTTTAATTAATACCTTGGAATCTGTGCCATCCCTACTCCTGTCTTCGTAATTTGTGGGGACATTACAGCCAACAGCAGAGTTGTTCCTCTTTCTGAAAGGTATAGTACCAATAAGATAAGTCTTTTTCTAGATTGCATGTAGTTTTATTGGATGTACTTTTTTGACTCATTTTTGTCCTGCATTTTATACACAGTGTGATGAACTTCACTGAACCTACAGTCTACTGCATATATTTATAGGATTCAGGCAGAACAAACCCCATAAGTTACAGACACCTTTACAGCAGTGTTCTGTTGGAAATGGCCATTCATTCTTCCATTTTGTCTTCACATTTTTACATTTAATAAAAATTTATGGCAGAAGAGTTACTTTGTCAGTCTGCCTGGTGTGATGATCAAATGTAGCTCCCACAGGAAACAATGATGTCTCAACAGGTGTGAAAGCAATTAGGAAAGTGGGGGTTTAATTCTATTTTTCTTCATGTCCGTTTTGGTGAGTTTTGTTAGTCAACATTGACTTCAAGGTCTCATTTCAAGCTTCCATTCATTTGGTTTCATTTGGTCACATTCAACTATATTAATGGGTAGCTAATATGAGTTAATATTGTATAAGAGAAAATGTTTAACCTTGCCAGTGGTTCTATTTTACAGCTATTTAACTTGAGCCTTACTTCACATTTACACTGCTTTGGTACAAGCAGTAGCTGATACTAGTTCAGTGCCAACAAAGTTACTTTGAAAACTTCAAGGGTTATAATAATGCTGCATACCTTTGCAGTAAAGTGCAGGATGTTGAGCCACTCTGATCTTTGGGGATGAAAATGAGATGTAAACATTACAGCTACTGAGCAGTGATCCAGTGGTCCTTCAAAGGGTTCTTCAAAGCTGAACTATTTGGCTTATTCAGATTTAGGCTCTTAATTATCTATGTGCAAGGAAAACATGCTCTACTAATAGTTCTGAGGTTGTATATTAAACACCTTGACAGAAAACATGGCATTTTGGGGATTTTTTGTATAGCCTTTGTTTCAGAGGTGAAAACTGTATCATTATATTTAATTGGCTACCTGCAGTTCATTAGTGGCAGCATCATTAAGTAATACTGGAACATTTGTAGTGGCTAATCTTTCAAGCATTTAGCATTCACGATGACCTCGTTAGAAAGAACAAAGGTCAGGCTTCAGTTCAACAGAGTCACCCGTTCACCAAGGAGACTAGCATAGCAAAGTAATCTCTGTGTGTCACTTTTCATTAATCATGCTACTTTCCTCTTCGTGAAATTCCAGCAGATAATTGTTACTAAATGCGATTTGCAACACCCTGTGCTGTGGTTGAAGGACCAGAAATAGGCAGGCAGATAAAAACATTGTTTAGCTTGCAGGCAGCAAGTGTTTGCTATTCAAAGGTACATCATGCATAAACATTGATTTAGCCATGAGCTGACACTTATAAAGCTTTTGCTGTTTCCAGAAAGCCCTGTGGTCAGGCTAAGTAATAGCCAAGGGCAACTATTTACCTGCGCAGCAAGGTTAGACTCTATATAAATTGTCTGATCCTGAAAACAGTTTTCATAATGTTAAGCTGCTTCAGCATTGCAATAGGTCACAACAAAATACACTAAATGAAACACTTGCACATGTGGTTAAGAAAAATGTTCCCATGTAAGTTCACCTGTGTTTCTGTTGAATAAATATTTCATTAAGAGCATAGTTAACAAAGAATTTACTTGTTTTCCTTTATCTCAGATCTTATTTGCATGAGTCTTCCTTATGCTGTGAACTTTCTAGGATGAATTTACCTTCATTTCCATCTGCACCTTGTCAGCTTCAATTTTAGAAACACACCAGTGGAATTTCATAGAAAGAGATGCTTACATTTGGGATGTGGCCCTAGCAAAGACGCAATTTTACTTGGCCAAATTCTGTTCTGTCATGAAAATGTAGCTCATGGAATTTTTAGAATTTGCTCTTCTGTGCCTTGGCAAAAAAGCAGAATTTGATTACTACTAATAAAATAGAACTAGATCCCTTCATTTGTGCAAGGTCTTAATCTTACAGACCTTGCCTGTCCAGAGAATTACAGACAACAGCAAAGTAAACTGGTTTTAGTGTGAATGTTTTGTCTCCATAACCCACGTTACAGAACAACTGGAGCGTGTGTCTTGGTTTAAGCTAGTCCCCCTGAGCTCAAAAGCTCAATAAATAGACTTGATTTGGAAGTAAAAAATAAACTTTAACAGTAAATAGAAGTATTTTAGGCAAGGGAAATTACAGAGAATATGGGGAAAGGGAACAAAATACAAAATATAGGTATAAGGTAAGGGGAATTACAGATATGGGGAAGGAAAAAAAAATACAAAAGATATGTATGTAACCGGTAGGTTGGAGTGGATGGTAGTTGAATCCAAGTGGTGAGCTTGATACTGGTGGTAGATGCAGATGGACTCAAGATAATGGTGAAATGCAGTGAGTCAAAAAAGTTCCAGATATGGTTGCCCTCCCCACATGGTTGCTGTTGAGCATGTGGTAAAATGGCAGGAGCAGCAGCAGGAAAGCTGATGAGGGAGCAGGGACCAAGAGAGAGAAACAGGAACTTCATCTCCCCTTTATAGAGGGTCTCAGCAGGAAGTGGAAGTGGCTAAACATGACACCTGGGAGCAGGTCAGACCACCCCCAGGGAGGAGTCAGGATCCAGTTCAGGTAAAACCCCCAGGAGGGGTTAACCCTTTACAAAGTGTTCTTATTCATGTGCTCTTCAAATAGATGTAACTTGTGACTTACAGAAAATTAATTAGTACAAAGTCAAACAAAATTCAAGACTCAAGTCTACTCACAGAGCACATCTCCCAAGCACAAATCCAGGCTGGATGCAGAACGGCTGGAGAGCAGCCCTGAGGAAAAGGACCTCGGGGTCTGGGTTGAAGAAAAGCTCAATGTGAGCGACAGTGTCTGCGTGCAGCCCAGACAGCCAACAGTGTCCTGGGCTGCAGCAAGAACAAGCCAGCAGGGCAGGGGAGGGGATTCATAGAATCATAGAAT
>VWZI01010627.1:482915-497162 GCA_013396835.1 Psilopogon haemacephalus
AGAGGTTTCCTGTGCTCAAAGATCCTGGTAATGTACTCTCTTGTTGGTGGAACTATGTAAGGGGAATAACTGTAATGCACAACGGTTTATCACAAGAGACAGCAAACAGCTTATTCATATTAGGACATGAGTAAATTAGCCCTGTGCATTCCATATGAATAGTGCTGTCACAAGACATAAATATAAAATAGAAATAAATGTGATATGCACTGAAATCTTATCAGGCTCAAACAAGTATTCTAATTGTGCAAGTAGAAAGAACTGCTGTAACAAGGGGCCTTGGTGCCTTCAGGCAAGTCTTTGATTCCGTACCTTTCCATCTTGTAACATTTTGCACTGAATATCCTTGTAGTCTTTCTCAGCACAACTTAAAAGACCTCTAATAATTAAAAAAGACAAGAATAGTATCACCTTAGCTACTATTGTAGGACAGATTTTATTACTGTGGATACCATTTAGAATAACCTAAAAAATTAGATGTGCAGTGTTAAAGTAGTCACTCTTGCAAAACTAACTGAATATACTTAAAGAACAGGTTTTATAATGGCTACCAAAATGGTGCTTTGATAAATAGATCTAGTCTTTGATAAATTATATAGGTTTATTTGCAAATTAGATGTTATCAAAGTCAAATTTTCCATACTTGGTTATCTTTAATTACATGTCAGTAAGTAGCCTCCCGAACTGATCTCAGCTAATACAGCCAGAACATCCAATGCAAAAACCAGTCTGCCAGGTGAATTTTGGATATGAGTAGCACAATCCAATGTACTTTGAACACTGTACTTGTCCTTTGCAAGGGCAAGATTACATATGTTTAATCATACCTTAACATCCTGGTGGTATGCAGAGCAAAAAGGACACTCTGACACTCATTAAATTTTAGTCAACTTACCAGGTATTTTGTCCCTAAAAAAAAAAAAAAAAAAAAAAAAAAAAAAAAACTGTTTTAATCGTCAAATTGCTCTCAAATATGCATGATGCTGTAAAACTCAATAAGCAGGTATCAGCTCAGGTGGGACCTAAAATATAACGTTTGAATTACTTTGTTGTTAGTGAGTAAAATCCTGTATGTGTCTGACTGGTATAGTACTACTCATAGTTCTCAAAGATACAAACTATTTTAGTTTTATTAATTTGATCATATGCAGCTCCTCTGAAGATGGAAGGGTCAGAGATTTCTGGTTTTTTATTCTATAAATTCAATCTAAAAACTGGAACCTATAGAAATATGTACAGGTTTGTACCCAGAGTGAATAAAAACAGCTAAATTGTTATGATTCCACTTGCAACTTCTGTTACTGAATTGTAGGCTAAGGAACATGCTATATACTAGAACAGAATAGAATAGAATAGAATAGAATAGAATAGAATAGAATAGAATAGAATAGAATAGAATACTATACTATACTATACTATACTATACTATACTATACTATACTATACTATACAATACAATAAGCCAGGTTGGAAGAAACCTCCAGGATCATTCAGTCCAACCTATGACCCAGCCCTAACCAATTGCACTAAGTGCACCATCCAGTCTTTCCTTGAATACCTACAGGGACAATGACTCCACCACCTCCCTTGGAAGTCCATTCCAATGGCAAATCACTCTCTCTGTGAAGACCTTCTTCCTAATATCCAGCATATACATCCCTGGGCACAACTTGAGACTGCGTCCTTTTGTTCTGTTGCTGGTTGCCTGGAAGAAGAGACCAATCCCCACCTGGCTACAATCTCCCTTTAAATAGTTGTAAATAGCACAAATGTCACCCTGAGCCTCCTCTTCTCCAGGCTAAACAGCCCCAGCTACTTCAGCCTCTCTTCATAGGGCTGTGCTCCAGGCCACTCACCAGCTTTGTTGCCCTTCTCTGAAAGTGTTCCAGTACCTCAACATCTCTCTCAAACTGAGGGGACCAGAACTGGACACAGTACTCAAGGTGTGGCCTGACCAGTGCTGAGTACAGGGGAAGGATAACCTCTCTTGTCCTGCTGGCCACACTGTTCCTGATACAGTCAAGGTTTCTGTCCTGGCCATCTGGGCACACTAGTGGTTCATGTTTAGCCTACTATTTACCAGCATCTCCAGGTCCCTCTCTGCCTGGCTGCTCTCCAGATACTCTGTCCCCAGCCTGTAGCACTGCCTGGGGTTGTTGTGGCCAAAGTGTAGAACTCTACACTTAGCCTTTTAAAATCTCATCCCATTGGCCTCTGCCCACCCATCCAGCCTGTCCAGGTCCCTCTGCAGGACCTTCCTACCCTCCAATAGATTGACACCTGCTCCTAACTTGGTGTCATCTGCAAACTTACTGATGATGGACTCAGACCCCTCGTCGGGGTCATCAAAAAAGATATTGAACAGGATGGGGCCCAGCACTGATCCCTGGGGCACACCACTAGTCACTGCTTGCCAATTGGATGTGGCACCATTCACCACCACTCTCTGGGCCCAGCCCTCCAGCCAGTTCTTGACCCATTTCAGAGTGAATCTGTCTAAGCCATGAGCTGCCAGATTTGCCAGGAGCTTGTTGTGGCAGACGGTGTCAAAGGCTTTACTGAAGTCCAGGTATACTACATCCACAGCCTTCCCTGCATTCACCAGGCAGGTAACCTGATCATAAAAGGAGATCAGGTTGGTCAGGCAGGACCTGCCCTTCCTAAACCCATGATGCTGGGCCTGATCCCTTGGCCATCCTGTAGGTGCTGTGTGATTGCACTCAAGATGACCTGTTCCATAACCTTGCCTGGCACTGAGGTCAGGCTGACAGGCCTGTAATTTCCTGGTTCCTCCTTCCAGCCCTGAATGTGATGGGCATCACATTGGCCAGCTTCCAGTCTTCAAGGACCTCTCCAGTGAGCCAGGACTGTTGATAAATGATAGAGAGCAACTTGGCCAGCTCATCTCCCAGCTCTCTCAGCACCTTAGGATGTATCCCATCTGGTCACTCTGGATCTGAGTAAGGCGTTGACTCTGTCCCACATGATATCCTGGTCACCAAGCTGGAAAAACATGGACTTGATGGATGAACAACTCACTGGATAAGGAATTGGCTGGATGGTTGCATGCAGAGAATGGTGATCAATGGCACGATATTCACCTGGAGACCAGTGAGAAGTGGCATCCCTTAGGGGTCAGTGCTGGGACCAGTGCTGTTTAACATCTTTGCCAGTGACATGAACAGAGGACTCGAGTGCACCCTCAGCAAGTTTGCAGATGACACCAAGCTGTGTGGCACAGTCAACTTGCTAGAGGGCAAGGATCCATCCAGAGGGACCTGAACAGGCTGCAGAGGTGGGCCCAGGCCAACCTTGTGAAATTCAACAAGGCCAAGTGTAAGGTCCTGCACCTGGTCAGCACAATCCCAAGCACAATTCCAGGCTGGGTGGCAAATGGCTGGAGAGCAGCCCTGAGGAAAAGGACTTGGGGGTCTGGGTTGATGAAAAGCTCAACATGAGCCAGCAGTGTGAGTGCAGCCCAGATATCTAACTATGTCCTGGTCTGCATCAAGAGCAGTGTGGCCAGCAGGGCAAGGGAGGTGATTCTCCCCCTTTACTCTGCTTGTGTCAGACCCCACCTGGAGTACTGTGTGCAGTTCTGGAGCCCCCAGCACAGGAAGGACATGGAACTGCTGGAGGGAGTCCAGAGGAGAGCCACAAAGATGATCAGAGGGCTGGAGCACCTCTGCTATGTGGACAGGCTGAGAGAGATGGGGCTCTTCAGCCTGAAGAAGAGAAGGCTTCGAGGGGACCTTATAGCAGCCTTCCAGTATCTGAAAGGGAAGTGAGGGCTGTGGAGGGACTATTCACAAGGTCTCGTAATGACAGGACAAGGAGTAATGGATTTAAACTGGCAGAGGGGAGATTTGAACGGGATGTTAGGAGGAAGTTCTTTACAGTGAGGGTGGTGAGGCACTGAAACAGGTTGCCTAGGGAGGTTGTGGATGCTCCCTCCCAGGAGGAGTTCAGGGTCAGGTTGGATGTGGCCTTGGGTGACCTGTTCTAGTGGGAGGTGTCCCTGCCTATGGTGGGGGGCTGGAACAGGATAATCTTTGAGGTCACTTCCAACCTAAACCATTCTATGATTCTATGATTCTATGACTTGTGAGGATCCAAGTGCCTCAGCAAGTCCCTTACTGATTCCTCTGTGTACTGATTACAGGGGGACTATACTGGTCCCTGGCTCCGTCTGCCTGTTCAGGAGGCCAGTTGTCCTGAAAACACCCTGTCCTACTATTGAAGATTGAGGCAAAGAAGGTGTTGAGTACCTCTGCCTTTTCCTCATGTTTTATTAATATATTCCTCTCCACATCCAGTAAAGAGTGGAGGTTGTCCTTGCCCCTTCTTTTGCCATTAACTTTTTTTTTTTTTTTTTGGTTCCCTTTTTGGGCAGTGGTGTTACTTCTGCTTCCAACATCACCTTACCTCAACCTCTAGTGCCCTATATATGTTGTGCAAGGGCAACTGAGGAGGTGAGGAGGGCTGGGAGGTGTTTCCCTTGACCTTTCTGACAGGTACCTGTATTCATTCCTCCCTGCTTATTGGGTCACCTCCCTCAGCTAATGGGATCTGCAGAGCCTGGTGCTGCAAATCTAACTCCCTTTCACATTCCCTTATAGTCCTTAGTCTTTCTACTTCATTCTTCAGTTCGGCCACTAGGTTAAGCAGTTCATTGATCTGCTTACACCTAATGCAGGCATTGTCTCTGCCACCCTCAGCTTCGACTGCCAGGCTCCAACATTCATTGCAGCCAGTTGCCTGGATGCCTGCATGCTTACATTTGGGCTCTGTTTGGATACCCACAGTTTTATGAACAGCCTTTGACTGGGTTTTAACCATGGCACAATTTCTTCAAGGAACTGGCCTCTTTTTTTTTATTTGTCTTTTTTTATTTTCCTGGCAAGCGCTGCTGGCTGGGTTCAGTAGAGAAAGTTAGCTCTCTTCCTGAAGCTGGGTCTTGCACCACTGCTGCATCTTGTTTAAATCTGATGCAGAAAGTAGCTGGCTGGACGGACTCAATGTCCAGGTGGAGACCTGTGGAGACCTCAGCGATGTGTACTAGGTACAGTGCTGTTTGACATCTTTGTCTGTCACATGGACAGGGGCATCATGTGCACCCTCACCAAGTTTGTCAATGACACCAAGCTCACTTGAGGGAAGAGATGTCATCCAGAAGGATCTTGACAGAGAGGAGAAGTGGGCCACTGCCACTTCAACTAGTCAAAATGCAAGGTTCTGCACCTGGTTTGGCCCAGACTCAGGCACAAATGCAAGCTGGGTGCAGAGTGGGTTGACAGTAGTTCTGAAGAAAGAGACTTGAGTGTCTTGATTGAGGAGTTCAGCATAAGCCAGCAGTGCACTCATGTGACCCAGAAGACAAGTTGTGTCCTGGGCTGCATCAAGAGGAGTGTGACCAGCAGGTCAAGAGAGGTGATTTCTCCCCTTGTGAGACCCCACCTTAAATACTGAATCCAGTTCTGGTGTCTCCATCATAAGAAGCTGTTGAAGTGAGCCCAGAGAAGGGCCACAAATGTGATCCAGGGGCCAGAAAATCTGTGCTATGAAATAAGACTGAGGGAGATGGGGTTGTTCAGCCTAGAGAAGAGAAAACTCTGGGGGGGCCTTATAGCTGCCCTCCCATACCTGAAAGGATCCTACATGAAGTCTGGAGAGGGACTTTTCATAGAAGTGTCTAGCAACAGTACTAGGAGAAATGGTTTTATGCTGAGGGAGAATAAATTTAGACTGCATTTTAGGAAGAAGTTCTTCAGTATGAAGGTTGTGAATGCCTCCTCCCTGGGACTGTTCAGGGCTAGGCTTTAGCACCTGAGTCTAGTTGAGAGACATCTCTGCCCATAGCAGGGAGGTTGCAGTGGTCTAAATTTATATAATAATGAAGAGGGTCTATCCAAATATGTGTCCCTGAGACCAAGGAAATTCAGAGCCAGAAATTAAATTAGAAGTTGCTGTAGGTCTCTGATTCACATTGGTATGAAGTGTGAGTAGTACTGCACAAACTTTCTGTGAGTGTTACAATTGACTTAAAGTCCCATAATATTTTGTTCCAGCCAGCATTTCCATTTTGAAACTGTATGAATAGCAGCAGACTAAAACTCAACCTATGACACAGTCTTCTATAGGCTTCAGTTATTTTTTAGGTTTCTTAAATGTATACATTTGTATTAAGAATTCCTCTGAAAAAAAGAGTTGTTGCTCATGAGCTTAAAGATATTTGGAGATCTTTGCTAAATTGTTTCTTGACTGCATCCTTTCCCATAACAGTCCTGTACACCACATATTAAAGTCCTCTGTATTTAAAAAAAAAAAAAAAGGAAAAAAAAAAGGATAATATTATCCATCAGATAAACATATGTAATAAAATAAATATAAAGTTCAAAAATTAAATGTTCAGGAATTATAAATACTAGAATTAAATTTGTCTATGTAAATCTCAACTGAATGATTTCTACATATCATATTCTACAGTCTTTAGTTAGATGATACTTTACTATTTTTTTGCCAGACTCTTTCCTATTGAAACCATAGGAGAAGGCTGGGATGACTGAAGAGTTTTTTTTGTGTATTTTGTCTTATCATTCTGACACAAAGGTGGCCTAAGGTAGAGACTGTTGAGAATTCCAAGTCTGTACCAAATATAATTACTACTTTCTACTAGAGTTTTTATGTGGGTCTCACCACTATTGTATGAGTTTTACACAATGCTATTAATTTCATTTCAAAATCCATCTACAGGCTAGAAGGTTATTATCCATAATTTTCATAGGAACTGGCACAGGTGGATGCAGCTGGCTGAAAGACTCAGGAAGCAGAGATATATTCACAAGGAGTCCTGGTATAGTGTCCATGCACATGTTCTAGATACTCTAATGCTTAAAAATTCTCAGGTTCCCAAGAGTTTTATGAATAAGGTCTTCTCTGTGCCCATGTGGTTGCGTACTTATGTGACTAGTTTGGTTCAAGGGCGCTCCACAAGAAACTGGCAACATGAGACCATGACATTTCAGCATCTAGCACACAGTCTTATGTTAGCAGCATGTATACCCTCTCTTGTTCTATAGATCAGTGTTATGAGTCTGCCTATCCACATGCAAACTAGTGAGAAGTTAAAGTTTCCCTTTTACTAACCTCACAGATAAAAATACCCATCTGAGAATTTTAAGCACTTAGCTGGGGGTTAAAGGCTTCAGTGAGAATCCAAAAGTCCAATAAGTTATATTATTACAAGGCTAAACTCCAAATCCTCAATGTCAATGAAGCATAGGAACTAAAATAAAAGAATATGCTGATTTGAGCACAGAATTTAAGATACCGACCCCTGTCTGGAGGGAAATCAGCATCATATAGGTTTTATGTGTTTATGACACAGTTTACTCTTACAGAGTGACGTTGTGAATGGTCATCATTCTTCAAAAAGAAAACCAAGTCTAAAACCAGTTCCATGGTCCCAGAATCAGAGAATAGAACATTTACAGACAGCTCAAAGAAAAATGTTTTTGGGGACTTCTCTATCTAGTGTATGGTAGGATCTAGAATCGATATCTAGGTAGCAATAGTTTATTTAATCAAAAAAGCCCTTATGATAATATCTGGTTTCCTAATTGAACATTTTGCCACTTCTGCCAGAAATATGAGAAATGTCTAATAAATGACAGTAGCATTCATGAAGTAACCCCCATTCATGCACAGACCATGGTCTTTTCTTACTGAGGTAGAAAGCTGTGAGAAAAACAGCTACAGATACCCAAGAAAAAAATCTCATTTCTTGGTTTGGTTTTACAATTGTAGTAATATCTCTTGAATTTTGTTTTAATTTGGTTTGATCTTTTTCCTGTTCATACAAGACGGAGGAGTGAGGGAAAGTGATTAGGCATTGTTGTGAAAAATCTTAGGTTTATTTTTTTCACTGCCATTATCCTTATTCTCATGGACAGGGGTAGCAAGTAAGGAATAGCTTGTACATGGTGATGCAATCTCATAGCCATGCTTTATTTCACTCTTGCTGTTAGAAGATAATGTTTCTGAAGTTTTGGGGAATTACGCCCTTTTTCAATATGTTGGTGTGTTTTGGTTAGATTACAGTGACCAGTAGATTAGTGTTTTAAGCCAACCAAAGACTACAGAAAATAAACATCAAAACAATAGCATTTTATAATTATTATATAAAAGTGAAATTGTTAATGAATTGTGTTTCTGTTGACTTGCTGGTTAGCCATATCGTCAACCTCAGAATCAATCAAGAATGATTTGAGCACAGGAAGCGTGATAAACACAAGCTGTCTTAACGAAGACCACTCTGTTGAATGAGTAAGAGAAACTGTAATAGCATATATGTATATAAATGTTTTTTAAGTAGTAATCAAGTCAGCCTATTAGAACTAGCAGCAGAAAGTTCTTAGTTGTCTACAGTGAGTAAAAGCAGTGTCATCTACAGGAAGATGTATCATGCTTATTGTGAGCCACAGGGTGTAGACAATGAAAAATAAGTTTTCTTTATCTCAGTGTTGCTTTACACTTTTAACTGATGCAGCTGAATACTGCATGAATTTAGTTTATTTTCTGTTTTAGTCTTCTGGTGTACAAGAGTGCTGCTGTTGCTACCTTTAAGTCAAACTGAGCACCCTATTGGGACATTTAAATTTTGATCTTCTAGGAAGATGTTTTGCAAATATAACTCAAGTTATGAGAAGAAGCAGATACTCTTGAGATCAGAGAAATAATACTCTTGAGATCATTGCTTGGCTAAGAGGACAATTTCATCATCATCACTAGATTTTAAATGTCTTGTGTGAACTGTGTTTTACTATATTATCTACACAAAAAGATATATACAGAAGCAGCGTACGGAAAAGAAACTTTCACTTTCTAGTGAATAGTTTCTGCACACACAAATACTTTGCCACAACAATCGTACCAATGTGATCCTCAATTGTGACTCATAAAACTGGAGTAGGATCTGAGCCAGAAGTGTGGTATTTGATTGACAACTGAGAACAACTACAAAAATGACTGCTACATTCAACTTAAAGTCTTTTGCAAGGTTAGGTTCATGGCATTTTACCTTCTTTTCCAAGCCTTCAGGAAAACCTTTCTTACTAAGCACTGATGCTATAAAGACATAGATTTAACAAGATCTGATTTGACTTTGGGCTGTGCCCATGTTTATCAACAAGTAAACAAAATGTATTTCTGGTTATTGAAGTAATTTTGTTATTGGTATTATTTTTAAAGCACTACATTTGCTACTAGTTTGCCAATGAAATATTACTACCAAGCTTTGTGGCATTAATATGCATGAGTACAGAGTGATATCAGCAACTTTCCTCAAATGATTCAGGTTTCACTCCTGGTGGGGAAAGGAAATATGTTGTGGTTCACTGAAGGATGCTTCTACAGAGAGAAGAGAACACACTACTGGTGGAGGGCAATGCACCAATGTATCTAAATTCCTGCAGTTCAAGCAGATGAGGGGGAAAAAAAAAAAAGACAAGAACTTAGCTTGATTCTGGTATTCTAACTCAGGTATTTTCTTTAAATCAAGGGAGATTTAATCAGCAATTTTTAGACTAATAGCTGGCAGTAAAATTGCCATGTACCACTCTTTGCATTATGAAAATACAGCATTTTCCCTTAGGCTCAACATTCAGGTGAAAAATGGCTAACATAAGCACAAATTTCTTCATAACTCTGGGTTCATTAAAAAAAAAAAAAACAAAAAACAAAAAACTATTTTCTTTTTCTTTTTCCATTTTTGAAAATGAATTGTCAAGGGTTAGGACTGGGCTGGCCACTAAATAAATGACAGAAAATCTTTATTAAACCTTCTCCCTTCCCAGAGGTGAAGAGAAAGGGAATAAGGGGAAAAGACTTACTGATTGGGAACTAAAACTCGTTTAATGAAAACAATAACAATAAAATGAAATATATACAAAACTAATATGAAACCCTCTCCCGTGGTGGCAAGGGAAGGAGCAGTGATGCTGGGGGAAGGGGTGGTCAATCTATCCTGCATCTAAGCCAATGACACTAATAAGTACCCTGAGCCTGGAGTTAGACATCAGGCTATGAAGAGAGCACCTGAAGATCAGGGTAACGGAACCCCAGTCAGTAACCAGATTCAATGGACCCCCAACTTAAATATCTCTACACAAATGCATGGAGTGTGGGAAATAAGCTAGAAGAGCTGCAGACATGCACATGCCTTCAGGGCTATGATGTCATTGGCATTACTGAAACATGGTGGGATGGCTCCCATGACTGGAATATTGGATTAGATGAGTATAAACTCTTTAGGAATCACAGAAGCATTCCAGTGGGAAAAGACCAATTGTTATCCCTGCTCCACAAAATTCACCCTTAAACCATATCCTCAAGCACCATATCCAAACGACCTCTGAACACATCCAGGGTTGGTGACTCAACCACCTCCCTGGGCAGCCCATTCCATGCCTGAAAGACAGGCATGGAAGGACGGGAGAGGGTGTAGCTCTCTACATCAAAGATCAACTGGAGTCCATGGAGCTCACCTGAGGATAGAAGAAGTGACAGAAAACTTACGGGTGACAATTAAAGGGAAAGCCAGGGAAAGTGACTTCATACTGGGGGGGGGTCTGCTACAGGCCAGCTGACCAAGAATACCAAGTGGACAAGGCCCTCTATAAGCAAATAAGAGCAGCTTCACTTTCACAAGCCCTAGTCATCAAGAGAGATTTCAGCCAGACAGATATCTGTTGGAAGGGCAACACAGCAGGGCACAAGCAATCTAAAAGGTTGCTGGAATGCATGGACAGAAATTTTTCCCTCCAGGTGGTAAAGGAACTCACAAGAAAAAAGGGTTCTCTGCTGGATCTTGTCCTCACCAACAAGGTGGGGATGGTGAGGGATGTGAAACTTAAGGGCAGTCTTGGCTGTAGCAACCAGGAAAAATCCTGTAGGCATTAAAGAGAGTGTAGGCATTGAAGAGAGTGTGGGCATTGAAGAGAGTGTGAAGCAAGCTCACTACTCTGGATTTCAAGAGAGCAGACTTTATCCTCAGGGGTCTGCTTGGCAGTGTCATGGGATAAAGCCCTGGAGGAAAGAGGAGCCCAAGAAAGCTGGTCAGTATTCAAGGACCATCTCCACCAAGCCCAGTGCATTCCAAGAAGGAAAAAGGCAGGCAAGAGTGCTAGGAGCCCAGTGTGGATGAACAAGGTGCTATGGAACTTTTTTGGGGAGAAAAAAAAGATGAGTCTATAAGCAATGGAAGCAAGAGTGGGCCATGCAGGAGGACTACAAAGAAGTTGTCCAAGCAGCCAGGGATCACATTAGGAAAGTGAAAGTGCAGATAGAATTAAACTTGGCTAGGGACAAAAAGATATGAATAAGAAGAATTTCTTCAGGAACATTAGGGACAAAAAAGCAGCTGGGGAAGGTGCAGGCCTTCTCCAAAAGGAAAATGGAGACCAGGTCACAACAAACAAAGAGAAGGTTGATGTGCTCAGTGACTGATTTGCCTCAGTGTTCACTGGCAAGGGCTCTAGCTGTACCACCGAAACTCCATAAAATACAGGTGAGAGTGGGAAAATTAAGACCTGCTCACTGTAAGTGAAAAGCAGGTCTGAGACCATCTATGCAATTGGAAGGTTCACAAATCCATGGGGACTAATGAGATTCAGCCATGGGTCCTGAGGGAAATTGCAGATAAATTTGTGAAAGCACTGTCCATCATCATGATACTTGTTTTCAAGGCTTTTTTTATCTCTCAGATGAAATCTATGAATTATGTCATCAACACCACTGATGCTGTCAGCAAGCAGTGGGAAAGTCTCAGACTGGACTCAGCAACAGATGAGAATCAGCCTCTGGAATTGGATTTAGTAACTTGTGGGTTTGGATTGATGGCCTCCTTGGAGATTGGCTATTGAAGAAGAAAGCTTGTGATCCCTCAGCTTTATACTGAATATGATATATATGGAATAGCATCATTTGTTGGTCAGTTTAGGGTCACCTGTCCAGTCCTCCCTCCTTTGTGGCACCCTAGTGTGGTACACAAGATTTAGCAGTGACCTTGTCCTGCATACCAATCTTTGGTATCATTACTAGAAGCAGATACTGCCTGTGAAAACATGCCATTAACTTGAGAAAGTAAAGTTACTTGGAGGAGATTGAGCTGAAAAGTAAAATCACCAAACCAAATTGGTTCTGTTCTAACCAGAACATGAATGTATTACATTAATCTTTTTTTTGTTGTTGCTGTTTATAGCTCTTCACAAACCATAACATGGATTTTGTAATGAGATAGTCCTTCTTAGAGGTGCATTGGGGTTGCCTAGAAATCCATAAGAATTAGTAAAAGCTTGTCTGGTTTTTAATCTTCCCAAGAAGGAATAGGCAAGCAGCAGGTTTGGGGTTTTTTTCCAAACTAAAGGTTATTTTATAGCACCCATTATAGTTGCACATTAAGACTACAATTCTAAATCATGAGAACCTGTTACAACTACAGTACCTCTAAGTTCTCTTGTGCCCTGCTCTTTATCTTTTGGGTTTTCCCCAGTCTGTCTTCAATCATCCTGCCATCCAGACCTCTTATTTACATAACTTTTCTTTTTGCAGTAGTGGGGAGAGAGGCAGGACAATTTTTTTCCTGGCTTCCCCTGGTGGGTGGAACAAGCGTAATAATATAGGAGAAAAGGGGTAGAATTTTCATAGATTCCAGGGAGTGCGTTAGGGAGGGATGGGGCAGAGAAAGGGAGACGGCCATATACTCTCAAGGACATAAGAGAACTGAAACCCTGAATTACAGTCTGCAACTTGAGAGGAAATCTTCCAGGGGCAGGTTCATTCTTCTAGCAAGTTAAATCAACTGGCAAGCACAATAAAAAGATGCTCACATCTCCCTGACATTCCTAATACCCAAAGAGCTATCATTAAACTGCAATAAGTGGCCCTATTGCAAAGTCTGAGGTTTTTTTTCAACCCTGACTTGTATTTGCTGGTGAAGAAAAGTGGCTTTAACAAGGTCTTTACTTTTCTCCCCTTAATAGATCAGCCAGCCAATCTAAGTGGGAAAATGGTAATTTATTACTCTTTTCTGGCTTACTGTTGTTAAAGCAATGCTCCAACAGCAGGTGAAATTATTCAAGAGTGCTAAATAATAGCACAGAAAAGCTGTGGTAGCTTCATTTAATCTTCTTCTTGATTATAAAGCTGGGAAATATTTCAGGTAAAATGTCTTCGCTCAGTAAGCCACATCCTTAAATGTAGGGGCAAGGAAGTATGTTGAAGACACCATAGGGGTGTTTGGGTACAGGAATTGGATTGCCCAGAGAAATTGTGGGTGCCCCCTACCTGGAAGTGCTCCAGAACAGGCTGGATGGGGGTTCAAGCAACCTGGTTTAGGGGCAGACATTCCTACCCATAGCAGTGGGATTGAACCTAGATGACTTTCCAATCCAAACCATACTATGATTCCATGATATTTGTTTTCAAGTTTTTTTTTCATCTCCTAGAAAACCATCTTTGACAAGGTGCTCCTTTGGTCTGTGAGACCCTCTGAAGGTAGGCTGTCGTAATAGTAATTTTTATTGTGTGAAACAGAACAGGAAAGCCTAGGCTAAGAACTGCAATCTGATATCATGTTATTAAGCCTCATATGTTGCAGCCCACAAATAGATGGTGTTACAGAGAAATGTGTTTCAGTGCGCTCAGTTTATTGGGGTATGAACAAATATCCATAGACGGAGCTGGTTTTTTGAGTTTATAATTGAAGCTGCAGCAGCCTTATGACTGTAGACAAAAATGCTGCCAGAGGAGTGTTTTGCAATGAGGTGGAGTTAATGTGAAGAACAGATAACAGGCATATCCTTTCTCAGACTACCAAATATGCCTTGGTCACTCATGTTCTATATGTGCAAAATTTAAGCGGATTTTGCGGCTGTTAGCAGAGAGGTCCTAAGTGGAAATAAAACCCCAAAACCAAAGCCAAAGGAAATGGAATTAATACCTGTGCTGGTTTCACTTGCACACACAGTAGACTTTCAGTGTAGCACATAATATATCTCAATTTACCTGTCTGTTTCTCAGAAAATTAATTATATCTGTCATTTATTTTCCCATTATGATATTTGAGGAGCATGCCAAAACTGTGCTATATTGAAAGCTGTTCACAGAGATAGCAGTAGAAAAATTAATGTAATGATTAAGGCAGATTTCTGGGGAAAAAAAAAATCCTACATAACTATATAGCTTTTT
>VWZI01010627.1:497228-509722 GCA_013396835.1 Psilopogon haemacephalus
TAGCAAAAGGGTTTGAGGAGAGCAATAGGGCAAGACTACATTTCAAACCAGATTCTGATCTTCCAGCAGTTTTTTGTCCCACAGATAATCCCACTATGAGCTAGATTCACATACATACCCTTACTTGCAACACTTGAGTATGTATACTTTGCCAGCAAGAAAATATAATATAAACTGAACTGCTTTTTTTTGTTGTTGTTTTGTTTTGTTTTGTTTTGTTTTTTGTTTTGTGGGGTCACTACTTGCAGTGTAGGTTATTATTTTTCTTCCAATAGGATTTGTTGATATACAATGATGTAACGGATTTTTACTTTAAATAACTTCTATAGAAAGGAATAAAATACCTAGGCAGGCATGGCTAGATCACTGCTTTCAGTTTAGACTGAAAGCACCTGCCACAGCTGCTGTGTCTAGCAATTTGAACTGTCATTTGTTTTTTTAATGCTGTATATCATCACTCATAAATCAATAATACCAAGATACCTTTAAAGTGTTCCTGCAATTTTTATCTACACATTTACCGTGATGCTGTCTTTAATTATAGCACACAAGCTATTTCTTACTAAATCAATGTTATTTTAAGCATCTTTCTAACCTCAAATAAATGCATAGCATGTATTCAGGACAGTAAAAAGTACTTCTCCAGATGGCTTGATCATGACAGATAACCTTATTTATTGTTATGACAGTACAGGGGCAAGCTGCACCTGTGGTCTTCTCCCCAATCTGTCTTGCAGGCTTGTCTTTCAAGCAACAGACATTACCAACACTTTCGTAGAACTGAATCCTGTGGTTGACCTACCTTTAGACTATATCACTGCTCTCAAATTCTTGCCCCAGTTTCACGCCAATCAATGCCTTATTCATCTTTTGTGCAACCTTTACAAGTGATTCTTCAGATAAAATATGCCACTCTTTCTCTTTTATTTTACTGTTCTTAGTCTTGATCCTAGGACACTGCTCCTTTTTTTGATAGCATGAAGCTTGCAAACCCAAACATAAATTTTGATGTTGTCTCAATGACACATGCCTGTAAGGTCTTGTGACAAAGATCAGGGATGCAAAGACTATCTCCCTGCAAAGAAGCTTATCCATTCTCTACAGGAGTATGACACAAGTACAGAAAAAAAGCCGAAGTCCGTAATCAGTGGAACGTGGTAGCATGACTGTGTATAAGTAAGCGTAATATATTGCTTAAACACATATTATTCTCTCAAATTTAGGCAAGCCCATCTTTATTGTTTCTGCACAAATTTGTTGAATTCTTGGCATCTCTCTTGCATTGTTTTCCCAATGTTTCTCAGTGATATATGTTAACATTTTAATATTTTTTAATCATAAAACTCCAATAAGAAAAAAACTCACTATTAATCTAGCTGAAGCCAGACAGGCAGAAATTTTTCAACTAGTAGTTCTTCTCATTTTCTTTTAATAAGTCTTGATATATCTATATCTTATCTGTGATAATTGGTTTTGCTAGTAAAGTTTTATTCAGCAGTCCATGATACCAGTCAGCCAGACTGAAGAAGACAAAGTTGTAAAATGTTATGGATAACTTCTTTGTACCCCACAATTAATAAACAGTTTTATAGCATAATGAGACAATAATATAATTCCATAATGTTCCTAACTTCCCCAATTCTTAATAATGTAATACAAAACAAACAAAATTTACCAATCAATACTGAAGAAAATACAATTTTTATTTAATTCCTTCTGTCATGTTTCTGCTGTTATCCTACAAACTACCACAGAAATTGAGATTAGGAAAGGTAAGAAAAATTTCACAAATAGAAAGGCTAGCTGGATAGCAAAACAAGGCAGCAAAATGCTGAAACCAAAGTTACCACACATACAGGTGCATCCTAATTTAAAACAAACTCTTCTCTTATTCATTAGAGTCAGCAGTGGTCCTTGTCTTGACAGTAGAAAATATTGTGATATTGCTGTCTGATTTATAACTTCCATTCGCAGTTTGGGTGTTGCTGACTACAATGAAATAATTTTCAAAGTGACTCCGGTGCTGTATGATAAATGAATAGATTTCAGCAAGAAGGCTTGATGAATAGACAGTGCTGGCCATGGAGAAATTTCATGTGTTTTGTTGTGCTATTACTAAATTTCGTTTACATTTTATTTTCTTTATATTTTAATATTTTCTGGTGTCTTATTAAACACTTCTATGTATTTCTTGCATAAACATCTGGCATCCCTACCATTTCAACAGAAAATGTTAATAGGTTTAAAAGGTCGATATGTTTATTGGCTTATCTCTACTCCTTGTGTAACCATTTTGATATTCAGCTTTAATTTAAATACTTACAGTGATTTTAAGAGCCTTACAGTCCTCTTCAAGAGTAATCAGTTTGGTGTTTCACCAGTTTACAGCAAATGAATGGTGGTCCTCAAATCCCAAACCCAGAATCTGTTTGTAGATTGAATGGAAAGTATGCATGCCATAGCCACCTCAGAGTTTACTTCTTTTAGGAAATTCTCAGAAATTTTATTGAACTGTTCATTTATCTTTAGTGAGAGGAAATAACACATGGATTGGGGAAAATAGATCAAAATTTTATCGTTTTTCTGGTAAAGAAGGATAAAATTATCCCAAATAGAGCAATTGTTATTTTTTTTTTCCCAACATAGTAAAGCATTAAACATACGAACAATGATAAATGTGCTTAAGTATGAATAGGAAGATACTTGTCGTTTTAAACATTTTTAGTCTTGCATTTGGAAACAGGAAGGGCACTGATTAGTAGCAACAGGAATCAGAAGTTCTGCACAATTAATGTCCATCAGTATTTGGCTAGTGTTACAAAAGTTAGAAAATGCCTGCCCATGTCTCCCATTAATCATTTACCTGCAAGTTTAAATGTTGATGTTACATTGAAATTTAACTACTGGGCACCTCTGAAAATCAGACTGTATAATGTAGATTAATTACAAGTAAACGAAAGTACTCACCGGCATCCCCACAAGTGGAAAGGCAGAAGTTTAAAGCCTGGTTTGATCTCTGAAGGTTCTTTTCCCCCTTTTTACTGTTCGCAGAGTAAATTTTGATCAAGATTTCAAACTTTCCATCTTTAATAAAGAGTCCAAAGTTGGTCAGGAGAGGGCTTGAAGCATTTTAATTATATTCTTTCTGATTGTGCAATATAATTTAATCTCTGTATCACACTTGATTGTTAAGAAACATTTTAGAATTGTGATTTTTCAATTATCCTTTATATGTGAACTCATCTGGGTTTAAAAGTTATTTTAATGATAATGCTGTGTGATTGTCAGCAAGTTTTTGCCAACTGTTTAGTACACAAATTGATATTCTCCCAGGTTCTTGGTGAGAAGTGCTTGGAAATCTTCTTGTTGAATCTGATTCAGTTTAAGGCAGGTCACACGTTTCAGTCATAGTTCAGTAGATCATCCAGATTTTATTGTCCGAGTTAGCCTCTTTTATGACTAGCTTCCACAAGCAGCATATTGGAGTGTGGGCTCAGAAGAGGCAAACAAGAAAATGTAGAGAGCTGAGAAGGCACCATGCTCCTAACATGCAATCTATACTTTGCTGGAAGTCCTCTGGTTCAGTTCTTGACATTGTCCCTTGTGAATACCAGCAAATTTAACAGTTATAAAATTCATATCATTGCTTAGTGGAACAAAGATTCTCTGTCTGTTCTGGAGTTTAGTGTGTCTATTATCTCTGCCATCTTCTTAATCAAGAGAAACAGCTGAGAAGAAAAGTGCTAAATATGACTAGCAGGAGACTGCAGATAACAAGACAGTACTTTGCTTCAGTTTAGAGACTACAAGTGACAAACCCTGGATAAATTCCTTTCCTTTTCCATTTCCATTTAAAAATACCTACTCATGGTACCAGACAAGATTAAACATGTCCTCTATCATCACATGAAAAATATTTGTTCTACAGAAAATAATATATCAAATTGAGTATTATGCACCTATCCATATCCATTTGAAGATATTAGGTCTTGTTCAATGATATGCCCGATGAAGGAAATGAAATAGAATAAAAGGGAGTGGAATGTGGTACTTTGAGGGCTCCTAAGTCCCCCTTAAACAAAATCAGGAGGATGGACCTGCTCATCCCAGGATATTATAATATTGTTATTATATTCCCTTTCCTATATCACAGCTTGACTGCACTTAGAATCATAGAATCAGTCAGAGTTGGAAGGGACCACAAGGGTCATCTAGTTCCAACACCCCTGCCATTGGCAGGGACAACCCACCCTAGATCAGGTTGGACAGAGCCTCATCCAGCCTGGCCTCAAACACCTCCAGAGATTTGGCGCCAACCACCTCCCTGGGCAACCCATTCCAGGCTCTCACCACTCTCATGGTGAAGAACTTCCTCCTCACATCCAATCTGAATCTCCCCACCTCCAGCTTTGCTCCATTCCCCCTAGTCCTGTCATTACCTGATAGCATAAAGAATCCCTCCCTACCTTTTTTGTAGGCCCCTTTCAGATACTGGAAGGCCACAATTAGGTCACCTCGGAGCCTCCTCTTCTCCAAACTGAACAGCCCTAACTCCCTCAGTCTGTCCTCATAGCAGAGGTGCTCCAGCCCTCTGATCATCCTGGTGGCCCTTCTCTGGATACACGCCTGCATGTCCACATCCCTCTTGTAATAGGGGATCCAAAACTGGACTTCTCCCCCTTCCTTTCCTTGCCTTCCTTGCTTCCAGTTCTCCTGGGAAAAGAACCACCTTCCTCTTGTCTTAGGGTTCGTGGGGGAGTTGGCAGGCAGGGAGATGAGCCACTGAGGCCTTGTAGGCCCAGTTGGAGGGGGGCTGGTTCGGGCCTACCTTACAGGCTGACTGAGGGTAGAAGGGGTGGAGGATTCTAGAAGCCCAATTTGGGCATACTGGATTTTATACTTATTCTACCTGATTGCCTTATATATGTATGCTCCTATAAAGAGAAATTCTCTCTAAACTTCCAATCAGTTTACGGTGCCCTCATTCTTACTCCTGAAAAAAGGTAAGAGTCGATTCTGTTCTCCAGAACCGGGTGAGCTCGTAGCCCAAAGTGGAACACCATAGTGGAAGGATATTCTCAGTATCGCACTGAGTAATGCCTCAGTAACAATTCACAGAATAAAATCTAAACTTTTACAGAGAAAGCTTCAGTACTAACATTCTCAGGGTGTGCACTGCCGGTATATTTCTTGGTCTGAACCTACTCACTAAAATCTGATAATACTCTTAGTCAGTAAATTCTGAGGAAGTGATTCTACCTACTGTATAGCTCACAATTCCTGACTGGAAAAGACTGTGATAAAACATTTGGGCATGGATCATTATAAATATTTATTAATGATATTACCATAAATTTTCTGAATTACATTTTTATAAATTATTGTCCCTTTTTTTTTTTTCCTGAATATCTTTAAAAGATTACTCCCTCCCTATAGTATTAGTTTCATCACACACTTTATTTAGAAGAAAACAATATCAGCTGTCTTCCAACAATAGCTACAACACATTTTTTATTGTATTTGCTGCTGGTTTTCATTACCCTTCAAGTATATTGATTATGTAGGAAATTTATAGTGTGTGTTTCTCAAACAAGTGTTAGAAAAAAACATCTATCTCTTTCAGGCATTTACAAATATATCTTAGTAAAAAAACATTAAATATAATGACAATGAAGAAGGTCATAACCTGTGTTTTGCTATTCTAGGATGCATAATAAATCTTTTTCTCCTTTTGACATGTCTTCCCATTTTGCTTTTTTTCTATGCAATAATCTTTACAGTTACCACTGATTTTATCATGTAATGTATATGCTAGCTTTAGTCCTTCAGTAAGCAACATTCATAACACCAAAATCCTGTCTTTATAAGTATTTTTTTCTTCTTTTTTTTCTTTCATTTGTTTGTTTGATTCTAATCCTTTCTAGAGCAGTCTATTTGTTCTTTTGGTGGGGATTTTTTATTGATTCATTATATTTCTCATTTCAGCCCTTGAAAAACAAATTGTTTCCTGTTCTCTAGAATGTAAAGTTATTTCTTCTCTAAATTTTACCCCTTTTCATGACTGAGTTATTAGTTGACGTATTTATTTTCCAGACCAGCTTTTAAAATTTGTTTTCCTTCCTTTAATTTATAAATTATATAATCAATTATTTATACATTATTTCCCTAGTGAGTCCTAGGCAGAATATTTGATTGTCCTCATATAAGTCATGCCACAAGCAAAGTGCTCTTGGGCAGCTGACACCAGTTAGTGCAGCTAGTTTTTAACCTCTCCTGAGCCTTGACATGTCTAAGGCCAGCCAACAATTGCCTACGAATTGTATCACTCAGTGAATGAAGCTGATGTATTGAACAAGCCCATTCATCTCCTTTTGCTGAGCCTGCACTGTTTTGCCTATTGCATATGTGGTCAGAAAATAGTCTGCACAAGAGAAAAAAAACCACTGCTTATGAAAGAGAAATAAAATCTAACGTCATCAGTGTAATAGTCTTCACTCAGCATTACCCTGGCATGAATAATTTGATAATAGTCTAATAATAATTTCTGCATTTATAGTGTCTGAAATTTGAGTGGTGTCCACATAGTAATACAGAACTTGTCCATTTTTTTCCAGGCAGACTTATAAAGACAAAACTACTTCTGTATTGTGAAGTATGAGCAAGAGATTTGTGCCCTTTCCATTGTTGCTAATAATGTCCCATTGCTGTTCATTTTTTAACCAAAGAAACTAGCTTTATAAGTGGATGACATACTGTCTTCTAGACTCTAATTAAAACTTATTTTTGGTCCTTAGGTGTAATGACTTCTCTTCTGAGATGAGCTCTTAATTAATGCACAGAGATCCTGAAAGTCCCACCTCTCAACAGGAATGATTGACATCCAAGGATACATAAATTACACTAATTGAGCTTTCCATTTATACATTTTTCTACAGCCAACTCATCAGAAAAGGTAGGAGAAAAGAACACCATAAGAAAAGTTCTTTTGCTGTCATCCATATTTTCCTAAGGGGGAAAGTCTTGCAGAACTATTCAACATTTATTACCATGGGTGTCAACTCTTCTCTTCAGATTTTACATGCAACATTTGCTTTACTATGAAAATTAGCATTTTTAATTCAGTGGTGTATAGCTGAATAATGACAATAAAATTCACTATTCAAAACAAAAAATACCTTAGAAGTCAGTAAGCAGTGCTCTGAATAGCAAATAGTGCTGCATAACTATATATACTTTCTGAACAGAAGTGGTTTGGCATTAAAATGGAATATTTCACTGATTGAGGGATATTTTATCTGTGAATGTTCCCTTAATTTTGACCCACAGTCAGAAGCAGAGATTTTATAGTATCTATCAAGAAATCATTTATTTCTAGGACTGAATTTAGTACTTCAATTATAAACTTTACTTTGCATTTAATTCATTATAATACTCAGGAGTTGGTTAAAGTGATGTCATTGAAGTAATTGCATAAAGGCCAGGATTCTCATCTGAATCCACTGAAACAATAACAACAAAAAAAAAAAATGGTGAATGGAGAGGAACAAGGGGCACTGGAATGTATCAAAGAGATACATGGCAGCAGAATTCCATTGCAAATGGTATAAAATAAGTTCTGGAAGCAGTTAAGGAAAAAAAGTGAAAATATTGATCTGTTTTAAGCCATACTGTGATGCAAAAAAATAACCTGTTTGGTGTCAGAAATGAGCTTTTTTCTGACCATATTTTCATTTGAATATTTGGATGACTTAAAACACTAAAATGAACTTATTTATTCTTTATCTATAACTTTAATTTTTGGTTACATACAAATTTTGCTGAAAATGAAGCTCTTGAAATAGGCATCACACTTTCAATGAAGAAGTCTATCTAACTGAAGCATTTATATTTTACATTCATCTATGCTTTATTTTATTAAATGGGAAGCATTCAGGATGTGAAAAAAAATTGCACATTTCAGAGATTATACTTTAGGATTCTAAAATGAGCCAGTGGTTTAATTGGTGCTACCACCCTTGAGGGGCAGAAGAACTAACTTTCTTGGGGAATATCCACACTGCAACAAGGTTATGAAAATATGTTTTTCCTGTGCAAGACTACAGAAGAAAGCAAACTTAAGAGTATGGAAGCAGAGTGACTTAGAGTCCAGGCCTTTGTATATCTTCCAATAAAAATAGGAGGACAAAGTGGATCAAAATTTAAATTACAGTTAAGAGTACAGAGATATAAGTGGGGGATAGGGGAAAAAATGGAGAATAAAGTATAAGAACACTGTCTGTTATCTATCTTCATATCTAAAATAACATCATGCTCTTAGAATTAATGCAAAACTATTAGTAGATCTTTCTATGAGAATGTAATTTCATCTTCTTTCCATCTTTGAACAGTTATATGCCCAACTTCTATATTTAGCTATAATTTGTAATGTTAATGTTGCTTCTATATTGCATGTGCATTCTACACTGGGTAAAAATCTGTCTGGGTGGCTGGGGCCAAAGAGCAGTGGTTGAATGGAGTTAAATCTTGCTGGCACCCAGTCACTAGTGGTGTCCCCAAGGGTTCAGTACTGGGGCCTGTCTTCTTTAATATCTTTATCAATGATCATGATGAGGGGATTGAGTTCACCCTCAGTAAGTTTGCAGATGATACCAAGCTGGACGGCTGTGTCAATTTGCTAGAGAACAAGGAAGATTTTCAAAGGGATCTGAGTTGGAAAGCTACGACTTGGAGAGGGACTTGGGAGTATTGGTTGCTAGTTGACTGAACATGAATCAGCAGTGTGTCCAGGTGACCAAGAAAGCCAATGGCATCCTGGCTTGTATTAGAAACACTGTGGCCAGCAAGAACAGGGAGGGGATTGTCCTCCCGTACTCAGCACTGGTAAGGCCACACTTCAAGAATTGTGTTCAGTTCTGGTCCCCTCCACTATAGAAAGGACATTGAAGTGCTGGAGTGTGTCCAAAGAAGGGCAATGAGACTCATGAAGGGCATGGAGCACCTGGCCAGTGAGGAGTGTCTGAGGGAAGCTGGTGTTGTTCAGTCTGGAGAAGAGGAGTCAGAGGGGAGATCTTATTGCTCTCTACAACTATCTGAAGGCAAGTTGGAGTGAGGGAGGAGGTCAGCCTCTTCTCCTTGGTGTCAAGCAACAGGACTAAAGTAAATGGATAGAAGCTGAACCGGGAGAGGTTTAGGATGGCTGTTAGGAAATATTTCTTCACTATAAGGGTTATCAAACATTGAAATGTTCTGCCCAGTGTAGTGGTGGTCATCCTGCCCAGGAGTGTTCAAGCAGCTTGGGGACATTGTTTAGTGTTGACCCTTCAGTGCTGAGTAAAGGTTGGACTGGACGATCATTGAGGTTTCTTCCAACTAGACAGATTCTTTGATGCAGACGAAATATCTAAGTATTAAGTGCCTTGTTTTCTCCTTATTTCGGGGCACATGGAAACCATATACACTCTAATTTAATTACTTTGAGAAATCTGAGTTGCTGAAAACCTGAACAGTTCAATGGAACCAAAATATTTTATCTTGTTAAGAAGAAGATGCTTCTATACACCGTAATATAGCCACTAGTCTGTCAAGATCTAATGGTATTTTCACACCTTCACAATTTATATATTTCTATAATTACAAAATGGTTAAAGCTCACTGTAAGTTTCAGTAGATGATATGAATGTGGAAATATCTATTAACAGGAAATATGTGCATACATTCAGAGTGTTGGCAGTTGTTCCAAACCCTAGTTAAAATGTGTTTTGTGCTAATTTAAAATAATAGTTGTAGCACTAGCACCAGCTTTGAGGATCATAACCAAGTGTCAGATCAGCTGAAGGCCAAGGTATGCCTGTTGCTTATGATAATCAATTAATGATAGTTATTTCATTTTGAAGAGTTGCAACAATAAATTATTCTCAGGGTAATATAGTGGAGCCTATTCTCCTTTGGCTTTTGGAACTAGTAAAATAACAGAACATCAGTCAATTTAATAAAGCGTACCCTTATTACACATTCTGCATCTATACATAAACTGTCAGCACATGATCAAAGACTGCAGCTGTTCCAGTTATATCACAGTCACATCATAGACATTTTGTAGTTATAGCCGAGAGAGTTCCAGGGACAACCCAGTCACCTTGCAGACGTACAGAGTTCAGTGAAACCTCAATAAATTGAACCTTGATATTAAATGAAACTGGTGGTACTTTTATGAGGTATGGCATACATAATTTCCATGTTAAAATTGCTTTGTATGCATTTTATATACACTGCCTGTATGTCTACTCAAAAAATCCAGACTTTTGTTCAAACGAAATTTCAGAGTTCCATGTTTGCATGTTTACTTTAATTTTAAAGTGGCAATTGTTAAAAGCAAAGGATTATTAATAGCAAAGTGGTCCACATGAAAGCATTAATAAAATATATAATGTTAATTAAAATAATTATAATATAAGCTGAAATACTATTGTATTTTTGTTGCACATTTTGTGTTTCACCTAAATCAGTCAATTTTGCCACTGACTTGTACAAAAGCAGAATTTCATCTAGTTAAGTTTTAGTAACGATCAGATGTATTTTAGTAACAACTGATAACCTTTTCTATATTACTGGGTTTCAGTGTGAGAAACATTGGAGAGGGGCAGATCTTAAGATTCATGGGGTTGTTCCTGAAAAATATGTTTTAAGAATTACTTAATGGTGAGCATAGAATAGCTGACTGCTGTACTGCAACAAAAATAAACTGGCAACTTCTTTGTCTGGAATTTTAAAGACTTTATTACCTCAGCCTCACTATTGGTTTAGTTCCACATTAGAATTCAACAAAACAGTATAACTACCATACAGGTAGCTAAGCAGTATAACAAAATGCAGGCAATCAGCTAATCTAATATTTGAGTCTTAGTATTTTCCCTTTTTTTTTTTTTTTTTCTGAAGGGAAATGAAGAAAACAACCAAACAATGAAAAACAAAAGCAAGTTTGCTTAAAAAACAGCTCTAACAAAACAGACAACCTCATGTTCTTGGTTACTCTTTCTAAACCAATTTGTCACATTTCACATACAAAGAAACATATATGTGTTTGTTTTGATAAGTTTTAGTGCATGTGCAAAAAAGAATAGATTATAAACTTTTAACTATGTTAGGTGGGATAATAATCTATTATGCTAACAGTTAAATTGCTTGTCATGTCATGAAGGGTTATGCTTTAATTAAGCAATAAGGCATGACAGGGTGTGAATTACAATGTAATAATTCTTGCCTAGTGTATTGTTAGGCAAGAGGCCAAAGGCCTAGTGCCACTGTATGCTGCAGGAGTGATTTATTATGCTGTAATTTAAACAATGCAATATCATATTGCATTAACTGTAAAATATTGCATTTTTAATGAGGAAATTATAATTTTTCATTTTTCCCTACCTAATTCCTCCTCCAATAAACTATTTTGTTGACAAGGCTACCACAGAAAAGAGAAAATGTCTATTGTCTATTAGATTTAGATGGCAATTAAACTCTAAAGACAATGTTACTGGGAGATCTTAAGGATGCTATATTTTTCCATTTTCCCTAAGATAAACAGAAGATATTGAGATCCAAGCAACAAATTTTCCCTATATTTGTTTTTTTTTCCTTTGGACAAGAGCTAGTGTACATCTCTTAAAGTAAGAGCTTTATGAAATTCCTCTTACCTAGGAGCTTCACATTTAATGGAGGCTTTGTAATTGCCTTTCCCTTTATAAAGCACAGCTTTTCTTCTTCCCATTCATCCTTACTGATGCCTTTTCAGAAGACATCTCATTTATAAAGCCCATCAAATGAATCTCCCAAATTAAGAAACATTCAAGGACAGATTAGATGGGGTTCTCAGCACTTGATCTAGTTAAACATCTCTGCTCACTGCCTAGGGGTTTGGACTAAGTTGAAGTCCCTTTCAACTTAAAATGTTATAGGAATCTGTGTTTCACAGAATCACAGAATTTCTTAGATTGGAAAAGACCTTCAAGATCATTGAGTCCAATCATGTCAGTGACATGGACAGAGGAGTCGAGTGCACCATCAGCAAGTTTGCAGATGACACCAAGCTGTGTGGCACAGTCAACTTGCTGGAGGGCAGGGATCCATCCAGAGGGACCTGAACAGGCTGGAGAGGTGGGCCCAGGCTAACCTCATGAAATTTAACAAGGCCAAGTGTAAGGTCCTGCACCTGGGTCGGTGCAATCCCAAGCACAAATACAGGCTGGATGGTGAGTGGCAGGAGAGCAGCCCTGAGGAAAAGGACCTGGGGTTTTGGGTGGATGAGAAGCTCAACATGAGCCTGCAGTGTGCACACGTGGCTCAGACAGCCAACTGTGTCCTAGGCTGCATTAAGAGAAGTATTACCAGCAGGGCAAGGGAGATGATTCTCCCCCTTTACTCTGCTCTCGTCAGACCCCACCTGGAGTACTGTGTGCAGTTCTGGAGCCCCCAGCACAGGAAGGACATGGAACTGCTGGAGA
>VWZI01010627.1:510893-526556 GCA_013396835.1 Psilopogon haemacephalus
GGGGGGGGAGAGAGTTATTATTTTACGTTGCTTTTGAGGCAGTGATGTAAATCAGTACAGCCTCCAGAAGTTACAGGTCTGATGTACAGTATCACTCTGATCTAAATCTTTGTATATCCCACAGGTTGGGTTTTTTTTTTCTGTTGTATTTGCATATTCAATCTGAAACTGACTGTTGTCTGATGTGCTACTGAAAATCAGATGTAGGATCAATTTGCAAGTTATCATTTGACTCTGTAGTTGATTGAAGTTTGTTGTCTTTAAGTAAAACCATAATTTGCCACTTAATCACATTACGATTTCTAGTCTTTCTTTCAGCTCTGTACTGTCTATTGTAATGCTAGTAAACAATATTTAATACTTTATTTTTATATCATCCTTTTTGTACTGTAGCACAGTTGTAGTAGTCATAGACCTTATATAAGAAGTGAGTTAGCATTTGGGTTGATACATGAACAAGAGATAATTTTTTTCCATGACACCTGAATTACAGGCAAATTTTGCCTTCAAAGGTTTCTTTGTACACTAAGAAAATCTGTCACTGTGACAGAGTTCACAGAAGGAAACAATTGTTTTAATTTTCACAAGAGTTGAGTAGCTTCCTGTTCTCTCTAGGCACAATTCATCAAAACTAATGTACATTACACTTCTGAGATGGTTTACCAAAACCAGCTGAGGAATTTACTTTTGGTTTCATTGTAATTGGCAGGGCATTTCTACTTGTTAGCTTTCAGCAAATAGTTGTCTTTAGTCTGAGACTGCAGTCTAGATAAGAGTTCACAGCAATTATTCATCACTAAAACATTTTTAGTGCCTGTAACTGTTATAAACTGATATTTATACTTACTTTCTCCAATTTTGCCATGCACAAATGTCTATAAATACTCTATAACTTTAGTAAAAAAAAAACCAACAAAAAATATTCAGGAGAAAACATAAGAAACTGCCAGTTGAAGCTTCTGTTTTTCAAAATAGTAATGCTTTTGGAATTTGATTAGCAATGACATATTATATGACAAAAGAAGAAAAAGGATTTAGAAATGGAAACTAAAAATAGTTGTGCAGTAATTTAATAACCTGGCAGATTTTATTCCATCTGTTAGGGAGAGTTTGAAAGCCATTTCCTGCTGCCACTCACACCACAGAAGCTTCAGAGTTCAGAGATGGAATCAAATACCTGATGTGAAAATCTGCTATTATGATTCATATCCAAAGATTCATATCAATATCCTTGCCTAGAATATTGTGTAGGGTTATTTAAGAAGAAAAAGTTAATCTAAAAGTTTAGGATTATTATTTATCTCATTGTCAATACCACACCTTGTGACAGGAAAAAATATTCATCCCTTCCAGTTTATGAGAACTTTTGAAACTATTTGATGTCATTGGACAGCTCAAGAAACCAGATTGTTCAGATAGGTCATCTAGTATTAAGATTTCATGAACTTAACTCTCAGGATAACAGGACAATGTTCTTTATTGTCATTCAGAATTGATAAGGAGGTTGGTGGGAAGATAATATCAAGTCAAATTATGTGAACAGAGATGCAACATGAAGAATAACATGTGCAGTGTAAACCTGTAGCTGATGAACTGGCCTTCCAGCACACCATAAATAACTGCTAGCATGCACTGGATTCTGCCAATCAGTTAGCTGCAGCAACCCACAATATCTGTGGGTTAGGTAGCTGTAATTGGTTATTTTTAGGTAGTGCTTCACAGTTGTTTGATAGATACAAGAAAACAAATAGCTTTTTGTCTTTGATAACAGAAAATCTGTAGCACTTCTGGCAATATTAATCTAATTGACAGTATCAGACAGCATAGCTTCTCTTCACTGGGGGAGGAAGAACATAAATTAGATTTGGACATCAGTGAGTGAAAGCACTACTAACTCATTTTACATAGAAAAGGATCTTTTCCATCTGGTCATTCAGGGAGACAATCTAGAGAGAGAACTGAAATGTCACTGGCAACGATTTTTTTTTTTTTCCTAAGCTGGCCCAAAGAAGCACAGAGAAATGTGTTTATGTCTGAAAAATGAGAAAATAATTTACCTCCCTGTTAGATAAAGTTTTCATTAAAAATTAAAACCCTTATGTAATGCACTTTCCACCCATTCACACATTCACATGCTTTTTGCAAGTTTTAAAATGCTCTGGGCCAAGATTCTGTTCTATTTCACCTGAAACCACTTGTAAGAAAATAAAATTAAATAGTTCATTCTAATCACTATAGAAAGGAGTATTGACAATTGTTTGTCAACTACTGAGTTTTTATATATTAATCCCTTTTAAAAATGTCATCCCTTATTTGTAGAAACATTTCCAGGTACATGATGGAAGTATCATGATTATTTAAGAAGTTCTGACCGCTATATGAGGGGCCAGTTAGTGGCATATCATGTGCTGGTTCTACAGGATGGGCATTTGCTTAGATATTTTCAGAACCTGATTGTAACAGGGATATTAAGGTAAAAATCCTTGTGCTACATTATTGATCCACCAAGCTTTCTGCACTGTCAGGATATACTTGATTCCCAGTCTGTGCAAAACAAATACAGATCAAGTGAAATAGCATCAGTGTAAGTGATTTCCACAAGCTTTAGAAAATCTCTCATTGTAAAGTTTCTTGCCAACATCTTTTATTAGGCCTAAGATTAGACTGCTGGAGTAATTAAAACTTAATAATACTAGATTACTATGCTAAACCTAAACTCACGTTGGGTTAATACATTTTCATGTAGAAATCAATTTTTTTGTCCCAGTGAATAGACACCTTGGATTTAATAAGACCAAGTCAAGCAAACAAATTCATTAATGTGTAAAACATGACTTGTCTGTTATCTGGGCTTCTGAAGAAAGATTTGCAACTAGCTATAAGCAAGAGGACTGGAAGAGTTGACCCTTGTGCCCTTCAGACTTTAAGTAGTATATGGACTGCAGTCTCAAAATGTCCATTCTTGAAACTAGCATGAAGGTACAGATCTCCGTGTGATACAGCAGTTTTCATACAAAGTGTCAGTATATAGCTAATGCATATATGAAGTTCTAATTAATTAGCGCTGATTTGTGGGAGGAAGACTTAAGTTTAACCTTTCCTTTGTATAAGACTTATCCTAAGCATTCCTCCCCTCACTTTTAACATTTGGACAAATATACTGTGTGATACAATATTTCCCTTTGTCATTTTATTTTAGCATAAACAAATAGATCACCAAATGTGACTCTTTTGCATACATGTCCACATTATAGTAATAATTGCAAGAAAGAAAAAAAACCAACAAAATCAGGATTCAAACCATACTAATACCTGGAATCCATAAAGATGTAATCTTGCATAAAAATAAATAATTTTAAATTCCTAATGATACAAAAAATATAACAATTAAAAAATTGTCTCAGGCACTGCTTTAGTCTTATTTATCTAATCCTTCTAGTTCCTTTCAACTGTGTAATAGATGATTAATCGGATCAAACTGGTTTTTAGCCTTTCATTTATAAAGCCAGAATTTTTTTGATCTGTAACTGTAGGCTGCACACCCCAAGGTGGCTTGAGCAGCCAATAGGAGTAATGGGGTGATTAAACCTTGTCACAGGGGGTTAGATGTGGTGCTTTCTTCCAACGTGACAGGCTGTGACAGTCAAACAGCACTGAAGCAGAACAAACGACAGTGGCAGTTTGCTATGAGCAGTGCTACTGTCACAACTTTCACTAGAAAGCTAAATGCTAGGTATTCAGCTCAAGGAAGTTTCAAATAGACCATGCAAATTCTGGTTTCAAAAATTTCTCTGCAAATAAGTTGTGACATGCATTAACTGCAAAGTGTTTGTATTGTTACATGGGTGATTGTCCACTGTCTGATGCTGGCCATGATCACAGTTTTTGAGTGGCACTGTTGATCCATTTACATTTGTGCTTAGCTGTTCCTGTTATGGGAAATCTGCCTCTGTTTGAGAGACCTGGCATACTAATGTAATTAGAATGGAGGTTATCATTGCTTTTTAATGACTGCATGTGTTCATCACTCTGCATAACTACATATGGGATGCCATGAAAATCATGTACCTGACTGAGCCCAGCGTAAAATCACATACATTCAGATGCATCATTCAAGCTTTCACTTCTGAGCAAAAAGGACTGACTGTAGGAATACTATAGATTTCTGAACTTTGACTTTTTAACAATCCCTTAAAAGGCAAAAGTTAACCAGGGAAATGCACCCTAAAATTCAATCTTTTCAAGTATAGCATTCCAGACTTTTTTAACAATTGGAGACAGATCTTGCAGAACAAGGAAACTAAGAGTCTGCATAAGGAAGTTGTATACTATGAATATTTTATTTTCTTATTTTAAGCTGAATTTAGACTGTTCCAAATGCAGAAGAAGGGCAGTACTGTGAGCCTACATGTGTATGTATGTATTTAAATTCATAAAGAAGGGTAGAAGGGGTTTGGGAAAAGTTCAAGGGAAACTCTACAAAGTCAATAGCTAGTTACTATAGAATATTTTCATTATTTAATTTTACATCTTTTCTAACTAAGGACATGTTTTCTAATTAAAGAACTGTTATGCATATTTTTCTTACCACTCTCAAATAAACTAAGTAACTCCGAATAAATTCTGGACTGACATTTTCAAGGTGCTGTTTTTTGCTATCTGCATTAAGAGTTGATGAAATTGTTTCACTTAGATATGATTAAGAAAGTGAAGGTTACAGGAGTGTAGTTGAGTTTGCACTGAAAATGCCCCTCATGGAAGGACTAAACCCCCTCTTTTGTACTTCTTTTTTTAAAAGTTAATCCCAAGTCTTACCATTTCTATTCAGAAAATATTGAAACCTCAGAAGATTTTTTTATTCATGCTAGTCTTTCTTAAAAATATGGTTAGCAATTAGTTATTAAACCTATATTTTTTCAACACATTTTATTTTCATGTTTCTGCTAGCTATAGTTATTAACCATGTGACGCTTTATGTGTGTTGTCCCATACATTCACATCATGATTGGCCAAACGGTGCCCTCTTTTTCTGATTTAAAATCGGTTAAGAAGCCTCCTGTCTTACTAAGGTGTGAACCACCACAGCTTATCTTAGATCGTATCATGTGCATCTATTCTTTGATGTGTTCCACTTGCACTGCTGGGCATGTAGCCTTCTGGCAACTTCTGAGATCTGCTTGTCCATTATACCCAAAACAGGACCAGCTGTGCTAACATTCACTGGTTGAAATACTGGTATGACACCTTCTTTCAATACAGGAAATGTTTTTCACTCCGTTCGCTCTCCAGCAAATTATATAAGATTTTTCTCAGAAGAACATCCATGCTGAAACTCAAGTTCAGTTTCATGGACATACCTGTCCTTTCCTCAGCCCTGTAATGCCCTTGTTCCTGATAGGAATTCAGACATGCTGGGAGGGAAGGATTTATAGGCAAAAATGCCTGAGAAACTATACAGGGAGCATTGTTTCCATCTGGTGAACATTGCGTGGTTCGCCAGAGGAAAACTCAGATCCATCTGTCTATTCTGTGTATGTCAGAAGAGGTTGCTCTCTAATAAATATTGTCAGTGTTCTGGTCAGCATAGGGAGTGGTTATGAGATGAAGTGGGACTTTCAGCAAGCAGTAGTGAATTAAAAGTCTCCTTTTGGAACACCTGTTCAGCTGCCAGCAATTTTCTTAACTTCTTTTCACAGATTTTTTTAGACCTTTGAAAGGTTGGCCAGGGGATGTCATAATTCAGTTAATACATGTCACTGAGCTAGGACTTAAGCCTCATAAATCAGAATAGGGGCATATGAGAATAGAGAAGGATAACAGTTGTTTCAAAATTTGGACTAAAATTAAGAAAAATATTAATACCAACCTCAGTAAGATTAATCTGTCTCCTTTGTAATTTCTGTCCATGAAGTTATTTGGTTTGAAAAAACAGATGTAAATATTCTACAACAGTAAAAATACCTCTTCTTCTTAAATGCCAATTCAGAATATTTTCATGGAGCTGGTTTTTTTAAGCAAAAGCCTAGAGAAGGTGATGGCAATATCAATACTAAATGTATTTTAATTAGTAAAATTAAGTTAATAAAATTGACAGAATTTCAGTGTAGAATAATCACGTTTGTGTTCAGTGGTTTGGTTAAATAAGTCATTAAAGTAATGATTTAGATGTTCTGTCTTTCTTAGCCGCCACACAAGCAGTTAATACAAAACATTCCATTTTAATGTTATGAAAGAAAAAAAAAAAAAGTTAAAGAGCTGTAAATTAGCTTGTGATGGAAGCATCCATTTTCTTGCCTCCATCACTGCCAGATCCCACTGTTTTCTTTGATAAATGATTTGCAGACTACTATTATTATTTATGTGTTTTACAATTACTACAAACGACACCTCCCCTTCCTCAGCCCTAAGCCACAAATCTGAAATGAATAAATGCTGTTTATTGTGACAGTCTGCCTTTTGTCTGTGGAACAATGACAAACTACACCACTGACAGCCAGTTGCTGTTTTAAACTACTGCTCTCGCGCAGAGTCTTTGAGTGTTCTGCAGAACATGACAACAGACAGTCTGGAATAGAATAAGTGAAAATGTATTGCATTTGTTTAGCATGCCGTGACACCATTGTCCAATACACTGAGTAAACAAGAAGAATAAATTACATAAGCACAATGGGGTTTGGTTCTTTATATTTCAGTGAGACTTGTACAGCTATGGTCATATAAAAACTAATTTATTAATGCTTTTTAGTATTAATCACTTTGATATTCATATAGACAACTACCTTCTGAGTGGAATGAAGTGAGGGAGGAGAAATAAAGAGTACTTTTATTTGTGAAACCTAAAAATGTTACTCTTCACTCTAAGCTCCTCAACAGAGCTAAAGCAGCATGGAATGACTGTATCTGAATGAATTTTGTGCATGTCTTATGACCTGCAGCTAGTCAGTTTTTAGGAACTGTTAGAATGACCTGTTTAATATCTAATCATACCTAGCAGAGCAAGGTTAGTAAGTAAATCACTTCTTACATTTTGATTCTTCTCTGGCTTCTATCTAAATGCAGACTGTGAGTGCCCAGGTACTTAATTTGATATCAGTTTGTTTAAATATAAGTTTGAACCCAAATTCTTAGCAATTCTTCCTAAAAACCAATTTTATACTTTTCTTTATACCTCTTCTTCCCTTTACACAGACCTGGTGCATGTTTGTGCATGTGCAAGCACACAGGTGCAAGCGTGTGACAGTGCTAGTTTATAATCTTTTTTAAAAGGTATTTATGTATGTTTGGGTATGTAGATAACAGTGCACTGTTTTCTTACTTAAATGTTTCAACACAGCACAAGACTTTCTGGCATTTGTATTATTGTCATAAAATGCTGTGCTGCTTTTAATAATAAAAGTATGATAGCAAGTGTTTAACTTAAATCATTATTCACTGCATTCTTGATACACATATCTAATATGTGCTTTATCTGTATGAATCTGCCTTTAATTTTTTTTCCTTTTTATTTTATCTAATCTGTCAAAGGTAATATGAGTAAACTCGAAATCTGCACTGGCACTATGAGCTGGTAGAACACATATATCTGTTTTAAAAAACATAAGTTATAGCCTTGCTTGGAACTTCACGTAATTTTACACACTAAAATCTGTAGCTAGTTGTTTTATGCATAACTTACATGAATAATTGCCACCGTCTCCTCAACTGTCTGTATTGTGTTTCATACAATCTTTTTTCCTTCTTTGATTTTTCCTTTGAAGTCCCCTGAACCTATTTTATTTCACAGGTTTCCTGTCTTCCTTCTTGTAGAAACACTTAGATATATTTTCAATATAGTTTTCTGTCTGTAAAGTGGGATATATTTTTTCATATTTATTTTTAAATAGAAATACAAACCACATAGCAGAGTGCAGAGTAGGTACAGAGTACACATATTCTTGTCCTTGCAACAAAGCCATTCATCCAGGACTGCAATTTTTATACTAACACCAGAGAAAATCCTTGAAAAAAATCTATTAATACGGCCTCTTGTATATATTTGTCTATTGATTAATAGATAATATAAATTGATACTTAGTTCATCTGTAGGACCAGCAAAGAAAAAATAGAACTTTTTTGTGAATACTTAATTGAAGATAAAATATGATTAAGTGCATTAAAATACAATGTGGCAATATAAGCATGAAAATATTCACCTGACTGGCAGGAAGAAGGTCTCACAGGCCTGTGTTTCGTGTGGGCAAGGGTTCCTTCCGAAAAGCTCAGTCCACACTGAAATCAAGACAAAAACTTTTCTAATTCCAGCCTTTATAATTTAGCAGTTTTTAATGGTGTTGGACAGCATAAAATTAATGAGTGAATCACACAGCATAACAACACATGAAATCAGGAGTGGGCAGATACATTTAGTGAAGGAAGCCATTTTGGCATTCTCAGCTGTCTTCTAATCCAATAGAGAACACTTTATCCTCTTGCATTGCCTTCCATTTGAGCAAACAGTGTTATGTTCATTCATATAGTTTAAGTACCCCTTCTAAGGACGTAAAATGTGGTTTAGCTGTTTCAGATAATATCTAGGTTATGGCCATTATCTGGTGATAATAAGCTATTCACCATCAGTAGTGTTAATGATTTCCTTTCAAATCTGGAGATTACTTAAGCTTTCATGTCAGTTACTCACAGCTGTATATTGACTTATATAAAATTTACTTTCAGTATGAGTTTTACTAACATAGTTTAAGAAAGTCTCCTCATTAGTTATTGATAGTTAAAAACAACAGAAACAAATATTTACAAAAAGGCAATGGATTACTGTCCTGGGTTAACACAGCTTGCTCTCACAAGCCCCCATTTCTCCCCAGAGAAATGGGAGGGAACGTAACAACCCCCATAACACCAAACTTCTGGGTTGAGATAAAGACTTTTACTGGAAATGATACAATCACGATTACCTTAGCCTATATGCAGAAACCACACAGCAAAAAGCAGAAGCCTAACATAAAATGGTTACCCCCACCCAAGCAAGTAGCAGCCAGTCCAGCATAAAAGACCAACACCCCAAAATCAGAAAACAGAAGCAGTAAATTAAATAGGAAGCTTCTTATGTTACAGTGTGAACTTCAAGCCCCATGATACTTTGCTCCAGCCATCACTTTCATTTTGAAGCTGGCACGACAGCAGATGACATTGAATATCATAAGCAGATTCCACTCAACCTATGGCAATTAACTTGCAAAGCCTTCACACAAAATATGTAACAAACACTGCTTGTTATATTTAGGATGAAAACCTAACAAACACATTCATAATTAAATCAGTGTTTAACCTAGTTTGAATGTGTACAGAGATTGTTAAATAGTAATATATGTCAGTAAAGCATATACAATAGGTACTTTGATAATTTAATACAGAGAGGAAGCTTCTTGCTTGCTGGGAACTTCTGTTATCAATTACAAGAAGTCCACAAAACAAATACTTTGGGCTGCAGTATAAACTGCCCAAATGTAAGCTTACATCAGAAGTGTAAAAGAGAATCCTAATTAACAGAGATAATTAGGGGATTTTACACATTGTAATGTATATAGCTATGTTAGACTGACATAAAAATTTACTTGAGTTATAGCAATCTGAGTTCCTTATTTCTCAGCACCCATAGATAATGTGCAGTTTCATGTACATGGGATAGCTTTAAATTAGCATGATGCAAGCTGCAGTGGTGATGCTACTATTCAAAAGAGATTGTTCTCATGCTTTTGAAACTGTTTATGGGAGCAGATATAGTCACTTCAGAATAACAGTCCAAGGGAATCTTTGAAAGCAAAGGTTGAGGTCTGTTCATTATAAAAGAGCAGTGTTCAAGTACTCTTGCCCAATCATTCTAGTTGCAAAAGCCAGAGCCGTTTATATTCAGCCTCCTCAGCTTCTCCTTTCCCCTCCCTAGTTTAATTCATAGCAGAACTGGACAGCATGGGATCAATGAATGAATCCTATTTCAAGTGACAACACATTAATTTAAAAATAGGAATATACATCCATTTTACCAATCCAGATTTGGTATTCTAATCTAATAGAAAAGCTTTCATGCACTTACATTACCTCTTTGCAGCCTAAACAAATATCCATCTGTGAGAACAGTGCTGTGCTGATCACATGACTATGCTGTTTGTGCTTCAAATTTTATATATAAAACAAGTTTTCAATTATGAATGTATTTTTCTTCCTTAAATTTCCTTGGGCCCTGGAGTCACTAGAGATATAAGGCAGGAACAGCAGTAAGGAAACTGACACCTTGTGGTAACAGACCACTGATCTTTTTCCTAAACTAGTCACTTGGAGCAGCCATACAGGTAGAATATATTTCTGAGTGTTTTTTAGCTCACTTATGATTTTTTGGTTTGTTTGCTTAGGTTTTTTTTTTCTTTGCTACATGAGTATTCAGGAAGTGCTGCTCTGTGCCTCACATTGATACATTTTACTGGAACTTTAGCATGCAAATTAACAACCAGTAACAGCAGAAGAAACGTAGGCATAGAATTGGACTTGTCACTACTGGACAATCAAATCTTGCTGCAAACTTGACATAGCTAATACATCAAGAGCTCACACAACAGTGTAGGGAACACCTTCTGAACTGCTTCTGGCTGTAAGTAATACAGTCACCAAAATTACTTTAAAAGTAACATTTCTTAGACTGTTTCCAGTATTAGTTTAATTCCTGATCTTAATCTGTAAAGAAGATGCTACATCAAGCCCAAGCACACACAACAAAAAAAGTCCCAGAGAAGTGCTCTTTCATAGACTGGAAAGCAAATTAAACAAAAAGCTCAGAAGCCCTACAAAGTTTACCAGATATTTCTTGTTACTAGTTAATTCTATACACCTCATAAACCATTGTGAAAGGCATCCATGCTTCTTGTTAAGTTCATTGTCTGATTTGATAACATATTGAGCATATGCAATTTGCATTAACTTCAGCTGTAATGGAGTGCTGTAGTCTGCTATGTTTTTGAAAAGAATGTATTACAGCTAAACACATGAATTCTAATGATGTCAGTGGAAATTACTCAATATTCTCAATGACTCTCAAATTATCTTTCTGTGTTGTCAAATCAATATTTCCTATGCCTTTCTTAGTATGGAAAATTATGAAACCCAGGTCCATATGTGGTCGTTATAAAGTGAACCTCAGAAAATGCAATTTGAAAAAAATTTATTAAAATTACAAGGTTTATCTATGGACATTCTTTCTATGATTAGCTTCTCATTAGTATAAGAAGCCACAAAATATGTAAAACTTGGTTTTGCATTCCGGTACTGTCTTCAGAAGGGTAGGGTGTTCTCCAAGCACCAAAGCAGTGTAGAATTCCCAATGCAGAGATTTACAGATAAAAAAAATGAGGGATAAGAAGATTAGAACTAAAATATATGCTATTTTTTGTGGAATATATAATTAAATCCCTATTAATATGTAGCATTGACTATAAAATTTCAGCATGGATCTCTCAGTCCTTGCAGAGGATTTGAAAAATATTTTTTTAGTAATTACATAAATATGCAATCTCTGAGTTTGCTCATGGTATCTGGCATAAGCTTACTGAAAATGACTAAAGAAAACTCTTGAGGAAAGCTAACAATTGCTTTTCTCCAAAATATTTACTGCAACTGGTTCTGCTCAAAACCTTGAGCAGGGAGCAGCTCATTGTAAAGGGGTTATTTGTCAGTTATGAAAGTTTGTATGGATTATTGAAGACTAAGGAGAATTGTGAGGAACACCAAAAGAACTTGACACATGCAGAGAAAATAAGTTCAACAGTGGCTGATTAAATTCATACTCCTTAAGTGGGAAACAGCACACACTGCAGTGAGCAAATTACTGTATCCTTCCTGTACTAGAGGACTGAATTAGACATGGCCTCTCAGGATGAAGCTCTAGGCATCACGATAGACAGCTCAATAAAGACATCCACCCCAAATGTATCAGAGGTCAAAAAAGTGAATAATATTTGGGCTGTGTAGGGACTATTATGGAAAGTATTACAATGTTACATAAACTGATGTACATCCCTACCTTGGCTGTTAAATTCCATTTTGGTCTACTCTTTTGTGAAAACTATATGAAGAGGAAAAGTGAAGGTTACACAAGGGCATAGATATTCTTTTTCCCTGCTTAGAAGGTAGAAAAGTAAAAAGAAATATAAAATTCTGAGTAGCAATCAAAATCTCAACTGCATGTTTCCTTTTGTTGAATCATAATAAAGAGATCAACTAGAGACATGTACTTTTATGAAATATATGGTTGGTCTTTAGTACTTAGCACTTTTTTATTTCTTTCAATTTAAGTTTTGTGATAGTGCTTAATTAAATGATACATGTCTGGGAATAAGAATTGAGAATTTAATACTGGCAGAAAAATGCAGATAAAACTGGGAAATTTCATGTTTTAGATGATACCATTACCTATTGTGCCCTAGAATGGCATCAGTTCAGTGTGGTTTTATTCAGACAGGAGAGAGGTATTTTTCGTAAATAATCATTGTTATTTTCCACTTTTAAACTCATATGTTTTGTCTGTTATTTCCTCTGTTTCCAGATTCATAACATCATGCAGGTTCCATGGGGCATGGGGGAGGAGCAAAAAAGACACTTATAAAAATATCCCACTGTGTTTTGATAAGAAACTATCAGTCTAGTGGAAAACTTTTGCTAAAATAAAGCTTGGATAAGCTTTTTTCTGTTTTCAACAGAAGTTCTTTAAGAACTGGAAGGTAGAGGAGGTGAATGGTTGAGGATACCTACCTAGACTTCAGTCTGCATACTACACAAGAATACTTTTCATGTTATGTTGGCAGAGCCATGTCAGTTCAAAATGGACTAAAAGACAAACCCAGTAGCTGAATGCTCTTTCTCAAATATAATTTCAATGCACTGTAATGCAATTAGCTAGCAGCGAATCGAGCTGTTTAGGACAGAGTGTGCACATATTATTTGTGTAGAACGAAGACTTTAAGATAGACAGAAATATGGTTTAGTTAGTCAGTGAGGATTAAAAGAATTATCAAATGGATTATTATGATATGAATAAAGAAGATAAGACATTCATAGTGGGCAATACAGTAAAATTTATGTGGGCAATTAAAACACCAAGAACATGAAGGAGTTAAAAGAGAAATGAGTCCAGGATTCCTCTTTCCATGTTCCTTCGATTTTTTTTTTTTTTTCTTTTCCTCCCTCCATTTTTCTCCATTCTGGTTTCATGAGCTAGAAATGCTGTTACTCTAGAAAGATTAAGACACCTCTATTCATTCTGATTTTTACACTGGTAATTTAGTACTTCTGAAAAACAATGCTTGTCTTTTTTTTTTTTTCCTTGTTCTTTATTACTGAAGGGCTTAATATCATTAATTCTACTCTTTGTCTTCCCTCTGAGAAAAATACTACAATTCAACCTTAAAGCAATAGTACAAAACAATAAAATCTAAGTGTGATGTAATTTATAATGTCAACGGTATACATTTCTAACAAAAATGTTATTCATCCCATGCAAGTAAGATAGGAAAAGCAAAGGACAAGAAAGTGAAGATAAGGTGGATAGTCCTGAACACTCCATTTTTACAATATAAAATAAAAACCTTTTGCCAGATATCTTCCTTAAAATGCTCTCAGTTAGGTTAGTTGAACTTAAAAAAAAAAAAAGTTGAAAGGGCAAGAAATGAAGGAATTATGTCTCTGCTGAAACAAGGGTTAGAAAACAGTCACAAGTTTTTGAGCATAAGGAGTATCAGAGAAATGTTGAAGAACAGAGGTTGTAGATTGATCATTACATACTTTTTGATTACAGCACCTGCAGTACTTAAGTATCTAGAAGTAAATGTAGTACAACAATTCAACTGAGAGCAAAATACTAAAGTCAGTCTCATTTCTGAAGTTTTGTGACCATTGTATAAAACTTGTTCAAAGATTATGAGGTCAGTTACAGAACTTTAATATTTGAATCTTTCTCTTTTCATGTTGTATACTGCTATAAAAAATGAACATATATAAGGAGGAAAGTAGAAGTTTCAATACCAGCTTTTAAGATCTATTATTTAACTTCACTATTAAATATGTGTGAAGATTGTTGTATATAGTCTTGATTTTAGTAAGCGAGATTTTCTGCATAATCAAGTTACATGCCTCACTGATATCAAGTACTCCTACATTTACAGTAAAATCATTATCAATGAAATGTATAGGGATATGAAAAAATATGTGGTTTTTTTTAATAAAATGTATTCTTCTGTATCTGTCTTGACTAAGACTCACCACATTATCTTCTTTCTTGTCTTTGATAATCCTTATTAATCTTCAGTATTTTACCTGACACTGTTGACAGGTCCATGTTTATAAGGACTCTGCAACTGAATTTTTAATGTTGACATGGTACATCTTTGACTGTAGACTAAATATTTCAGCTCAATCACCTCCAATTCACACTGAAAAAAAAAAAGTTGTTATTTTTGTCCAGAAAACTCATAATTTAATTCTGTCAAAACTCTTCTATTTTAACTGACATTTTGATTTTTAAATTATGGGTTTAAGAACTGTGTTGAATGTTATCTGTAGTCACCATTGACAGGGAAGAGGTTTCATTATCATCATGTATACATGAGCTTTCCTTGTAAATACAGAATGAAACTATTTACTGAATGAATCAATCTGACATTTTTATTTGTTATGTTTAACTCTGATGGCCATAGTATTTTCTTTTGTGTATTTTTATCATTTTTTTAACCCATGTTTCTTTTCATTATTAATTTGTCCTAATTATCACAAACAGTTTCAATTTCATTTAAATTCTCTAATGTCTTCTTCTTGTAACTCAGTTTTGATTTAATGAAATACTTGCTATTAAGTAATCATAATATGTGTATTTCCCTTTTGGACTTCACTTTTAGCACATGAAAATTAAATAGCCTAGCAAATCTCTATTCATGCAGTCTCTGCTCTATAACTTCTAGGCTATGGTGAACGATCATCTCTCTACTTATGAGATCATTCATAGAAGACAAATGTGTTCTTAGAACTTTTATTGTTGTAAATATTATGTTGTTTAGATTAGATAGATAATTCTCATTAAAACTCTGAGTGAAGTAGACAGGGGTGGATATAATATTTACAATAATGAATATTTACAAATTCAGTTAATTCCAGATGTATCTTAGATGTAGGTGATTCAAAAGCTCAGAAAACAGGAAACAGTCTGTCTCCTCACAGATGAGATGAGCCCAGGGACTCCCAGGTGACATTGGGTTCATGCTCAGGTGTATTGTAGATTCTGTTGTGATGGATGCCAGATGAAACCTAGAATAGAAAACTCTTAACACTCTAAATTTAAATTCTTTCAGCTAAGGTTAGATTTATCTGTGGAATACACTGGATTTCACCATTCTCCTGCAGTACCCAGTATGTATGACCAGGACCTTCTGCAGAAACCACCCCTCGGACAGGTTTCCCTTCGCCTGAAGGAGAAAATACCCAAACAGTTTTCCCTAACAGGTTCTTTTCAGGTACAACAGGAACTCTATCACCATCCGTTGGTACCAAATCTGATTGGGCAGATCCTGCTCTATTTACAAAACCTCTACTGTTTACCAACCAGGTTGCTAGTGCTAAATTCTTTTCCCAGTT
>VWZI01010629.1:0-10917 GCA_013396835.1 Psilopogon haemacephalus
GGGCATTGTGCTTCTGTATTACTTTTAACTTGTCTATTTCTGTCTCTAGCTGTAAATAGTTGTAATCTATTGTAAATCTCTGCTTGTCTGTTGTGCTAAGCTGTGAATATAAAGCTTCATTCCTTAATTTCCAGGCAGCTGAGTCCAGTCTGGGTGAATTCATTGTGTGCAGGGGGCAGATGACTCCCAAACCATCAGGACATGTCCCTTTAGCGGATGCAGGCAAATAGGGGATGTAGGTGGCTGGCAGGCTGCAGCTTTGAGGTCTCTTCCAACCTAAACCATTCTATGATTCCATTCTACGATTCTATGAGAGGTGATGACTCTAAGTTCACTAAGGAAGTGAACTCGATTGCTTTCTGGCAGGCAGCGTGCCCCTGGTGAAGTGTTAGGCGAAATTAGCTTAAACAATTGTCTCCGAGAGTCTTTGAACCAAAAATATTCTCGTAATCTTTCCAAACTATTTTTATGGAGGAACATCTTGGCAGGCTGGTAGTAATTGCACTGAAACCTGAGGGATTTATTAACACGGTAATTGAGTTAGGTAGAAATAGCTCGCCATATATTTTGGATTCCTTGCTATTCTAAGACAGTTTGGAACCTAACAGATTAAATTAGCGATGAGGAACGACAGAGGCAACTATCTCAAATTGTTATGGGAATTCAGTTACTAAAGTGATTTATGAGCCTTATGAAAAATGCGTATAAAAATGCAAGTGTCCTCTGATACAATTTGAAGTCGTTTCAGGGCTATGATTCCTTCACCATCTAACTTATTTGAAACACTGCGTTTGACCTTGGGACTCCTTTGCATTGGAAATGTTTGTCCCTGCCTTTTCAAGTCATGAACGTTCTTCAGAAGTTACTTAGATTAGAATATTTTTGATAAATGTGAAGCATTAGAGGAGGCTCAGTGGTGACCTCATTGCTCTCTATGGCTACCATAAAGGAGGTTGTAGCCAGGTGGGGTTGGGCTCTTCTCCCAGGCAACCAGCAACAGAAGGAGGGGACAGTCTCAAGTTGTGTCAAGAGAGGTTCAGGCTGGGTGTAAGGAGGAAGTTGTTGGTAGAGAGTGATTGGCATTGGAATGGGCTGCCCAGGGAGGTGGTGGAGTCACCATCCCTGGAGGTGTTGAAGCAAAGCCTGGATGGGGCACTTAGTGCCATGGTCTGGTTGATTGGCTAGGGCTGGGTGCTAGGTTGGACTGGATGAGCTTGGAGGTCTCTTCCAGCCTGCCTGATTCTATGACCAAGTTAATATAATATGGTGGGGGGTTGGAACTGGATGATCTTTGAGGTCTCTTGCAACCTAAACCATTCTATGATTCTATAATATTTCAAATACATTTTCTGTCACTGCTTTAAGCTGATGAAGAAATTGAGGAAGCTTGGAACTATAAAAAGGATGTAGTGTTTGGATCTAGTTTAAAGATTAAATTCAGAAATCTTAGTATGCTTCCAACTGATAGAGAAAGGAATCCTTCCAGGGAACTGGCAGGCATTCATAATACTTCTCAAAAAGAAAGCATGGGAATATAAGGTAATCAGATGAGAAGATGTGAAATGTCAAAGCACCATAGAATGGTTTAGGTTGGAAGGGACCTCAAAGCTCATCCAGTTCCAACCCCTCTGTGCCATAGGCAGGGACACCTCCCACTAGAACAGGTCACTCAAGGCCTCATCCAACCTGGCCTTGAACACCTCCAGGGAGGGAACAGCCACAACCTCCCTGGGCAACCTGTGTCTCACCACCTTCATTGTGAAGAACTTCCTCCTAACATCCACTTTCAATCTCCCCTCTGATACTTTAAACCCATTTCCCTTTGTCCTGTCATAACAAGACCTTGCCAATAGTCCCTCCCCAGCCTTCCTGTATGCCCCTTTCAGATACTGAGATGCTCCTGTTAGGTATATAGAAGTGTTTCTCAAAAATGGACTGCACTGATTGGATGAATGGGTTGGCAGAATGCATGCTGCAGGCTGCAAGGAAAAGTAATGAGAAATATCCTCTTTTCCTCAGGCAACAAAGGCCATGTTTTGAAAAACCATCTCACATGAGGTCTTGAGCGACCTGATCTAGTGGGAGGTGTCCCTGCCTATGGCACAGGGGGGTTGGAACTGGGTGAGCTTTAAGGTCTCTTCCAACCTAAACCATTCTATGATTCTATGATTCTCTTTGGAAGCTGAAAGGCAGTAGAATCAAGGTATACTTCCAAGTGTGCAGCAGGGCACACTGCTCCATCACTGTCCCCATCTAAACTGAACATTTTAGTCTCCCTACGTACCATCATCGCTGTGTACACAGCTTGGTTCCTGAATCGAGTGGTATAGCATTTCACACCTTAATTCTTTTCATCATCTAGAGACCTCTCACCAGGACCCAATAACCTTCTGCACCTTTACAGAGAGAAGTGTCTTACAAACACATGCTTCTGTTTTAGAAAAGGATTGATGCAGCTCGCAGAAAGGGAAGTCTTGGCAAACATACCTAGCTAATGGTTTCGCCTGTTCAGTGCTCCTGCACCTTCAAGCAGGTCATTTGAATGTTGTCTATTTAAAGCAGCATTGCTGCTGTGCTGAGAACAAGCAGTGCTGGACTGCCCAGGAGGCTTTTCATAGGCCTAGCAGCATAGCCTCATAATACAGCAGAGCTGTGGCCAAGAGAAAGTTCTATCCAAATACAGACTCTGATGGCCACGCACGAGTGGTGTGCTCCAGGGAGCAGTGCTGGGCCTGAGCCTGTTCAGTATCTCTAATGATGATCTGGATGACAGGATTGAGTCCAGCATCAATGAGTTTGCAGATGACACCAAGATACGAGCAGATCGATCTTTTGGAGGGCAGAAGGGCCCTGCAGAGGGACCTGGACAGGCTTCGTGGGTGGGCAGAAGCCAATGGGATGAGATTGAACAAGGCTAAGTGCAGGGTTCTACACTTTGGCCACAACAACCCCAGGCAGCACTACAGGCTGGGGACAGAGTGGCTGAGAGCAGCCAGGCAGAGAGGGACCTGGGGGTGCTGGGAGATAGGAGCTGAACAGGAGGCAGCAGTGTGCCCAGGTGGGCAGCAGAGCCAATGGCATCCTGGGCTGGAGCAGGAACAGTGTGGCCAACAGGACCAGGGAGGTTATTCTGCCCCTGGACTCAGCACTGGTCAGGCCACACCTTGAGTGCTGTGTCCTGTTCTGGGACCCTCAATTCAAGAGAGATGTTGAGGTGCTGGAAGGTGTTGAGAGAAGGGCAGCAAGGCTGGGGAGGGGCCTGGAGCACAGCCCTGTGAGGAGAGGCTGAGGGAGCTGGGGGTGTGGAGCCTGAAGAAGAGGAGGCTCAGGGCAGAGCTCATTGCTGTCTACAACTACCTGAAGGGAGGTTGTAGCCAGGTGGGGTTGGGCTCTTCTGCCAGGCACCCAGAGACAGAAGGAGGGGACACAGTCTCGGGTTGTGCCAGGGCAGGTCTAGGCTGGATGTTAGGAGGAAGCTGTTGGCAGAGAGAGTGATTGGCATTGGAATGGGCTGCCCAGGGAGGTGGTGGAGTCACCATCCCTGGAGGTGTTGAAGCAAAGCCTGGATGGGGCACTTAGTGCCATGGTCTGGTTGATTGGCTAGGGCTGGGTGCTAGGTTGGACTGGATGAGCTTGAAGGTCTCTTACAACCTGGCTGATTATATGTTTCTATGATTCTGTTTCCTCTAGACTACAAGTAACTTTCCTCTAATGTTAAGCCATCAAAATTAATAAGCACAACAGTAGGTATAATAGGGATGCAATGTGAAGCCTGACAATGTTTTACAGCATGATGACAAGTGCCTGGCATGCTAATAAAGCTGTGGCAGAATCTATGAGCACAGAAAACATCCCTGAGTACCTTAGAAGATTGTAATTGGAAGAAGTAGCCAAATCTGCTGATGATTTGGAACTAAATGTATTGGGTTTAAGCTAGCCCCTCCTGAACTCAAAAGCCCAATAAATACTCAATTCAATTTGGAAGCAAAAAAAGGATAAAATTTAACAATAAATAAAGGTGGTTTTTTTTTACAGACGGTGGGGGAAAAGGGGAACCAGAATACAGGGTATGGAGAAAGAGAGGAATGACAGATGACAAAGGGAAAAGGGATCAAAATACACAAAATAGAAATACAACTCGTGGAAAAGGAGTTGAGTCCAGACACTGGGATGGATGATTTGATGTTGGATGAAGCAGGATGCAGGATTTTGATGCTGAGATGCAGTTAGTCAGAGTTCCAAAGAAAATGGTTGCTATCCCCACATGTTGGCTGGAGAGCACGTGGTGGTCTGGCAGCAGAACAGCAAGGAGTTGGTCATGAAGGCAGGCAGGAGCAGACAGGAAGAGGACAAGCTGTCCACCTCTTTTTATAGCAATCCTTGGCAGGAAGTGGGAGGGGGCTAAACATGATACCTGGGGGACAGTTAGACCACCCCCAGGGAGGAGTCAGGAGGCTCCAGGTGGGCTTAACCCTTTACACCGAACAGTAGAATAAGGACCTCAGCTTTGTGAGAAGGCTTAGCTGGATTGCTTAAAATCAGAGCACTGTGAATGACTGTAGTGGTTTAAGCAACTACCTGCCACCACCCACCTTTTGATATAAACCCCAGGCTAGGACTCAGAAACACTGGAAGTTGAGAAATGAAGCTTTATATTTACAGCAATGCACAATATACAAGCAAATATTTACAAGGTAGAACAGATATTTACAGATATATACAGTGAAAAGGTAATACAGAAACACCACAGCCCTCCCAGAGATCAGAGTCCCCAAGAGAGGTAACCAACCACCCGCTACCACCTTTCCCCCCTTCCCCAATCTTATCTCACCACCTGTTGATGCTGCAGATAAGCTGAGGTAGATCAGCCAGGGGAATTAGTAGCATGAAAGTAGTTAGTAGAATTACTGAGAATTAGCTACCAAGGCAGAGACAAAGGAACAATGCAAGAGAAGCAGCCGCAGCCAGAGTGGTCAGAAACTGTCTGATATCTAATGTTTCGGGTACAACACTTAAAAACATTTTTTTTTCTTTCTCAGTAGAGCTCTGGGTGCAGTGCCATCCTGTGTTTTCCTCTCTCAGCCAATAGTCTAATTTCTCACTCAAATTCTCCAATTAGCTCAAACCAGCACGATGACCAAAAGACTAAGAACTCAAACTGAAAAAAAAAACCAAAAAAAAACCCCCCAAAACCCCAAAACTTGGCAAACAGATCTGAACAATTGTTCAAATAATCTTGATTTTGTATCCTAGCATTCCCAAACTGTGTAAGCTTGGAATCTCTCAGCCAAGAGAGAGAGGGGCATGGATATGTACCTGGTGTGATTCAAAAACAAGGTCAGCTGTGCACAGAGCTTCAGGAAACGTAAATTGAAGTATGCACAGGACCTATGCCTGATGTGCTCAGGATGTTTTCAGCTCACTTGCAAGTAACTTTGATGCCTGATTATTAGTTGCCATTCCTGAAGGTGGAACATTTAATTTCTGAGCCTTCCTAGTTTTGAAGAGGGTGGAACCACATCTCTGCCATTCCAGGGAACTGTCCTCATTTCAAGGGTCTGGAAGTATTCACCTCCCATAGAGACGAGCACAAAAGTCCTGGTACTACAGAGAGAAAGAAAAATGACAAAACTAGAAAATGGCTCAAGTACAACCAGAATTAGAAGGAAGTTATGGGTTGCTGATGTTACATTACCACACCCTTAAGATCACTATTAAAAGAAAAAGCTGAAAAGCACAGGTCAACAAGAGCAGAAATGTAAAGATATCTAATGCTACACAGACTACCCTTACTTATTCCCAGGACAGGAGAAGGCTAGGGAGACTTAAGAGTGCTATTAACAGTTGCAGAAATTTGTTTTAATTCTAACCATGTTTTTCATCAGGGCTTTCTGATGTTTTATCCTTCTTGGATAGATTCTTCATCTTCTACATTACTATTTCTATCCATTTTTTCCCCCAGTTCTTGCCATCCAATTCTATCCATTTCACTTTTCTATTATTTCTATCCATTTCTATTTCCATCAATTTCTACCCATTTCTCTGTATTTCCATCCATTTCTACCATTTTTATTTCCATCAATTTCTATTTATTTCACTCTTCTATTATTTCTGTCCATTTCTATTTCCATCCATCTCTACCCATTTCTATCCATTTCACTTTTCTATTGTTTCTACCCATTTCTATTTCTATCCATTTCCACCCATTTCTATTTCCATCCATCTCTACCCATTTCTATTTCTATCCATTTCACTTTTCTGTTGTTTCTACCCATTTCTATTTCCATCTATTTCTATCAATTTCTATCTATCTTCATACATTTCTACACACTTCTATCTATTTACATCCATTTCTATCCATTTCTAACTATTTCCATCCATTTCTATCTATTTCTATTACATAGAATCAGCCAGGTTGGAAGAGACCTCCAAGCTCATCCAGTCCAACCTAGCACCCAGCCCTAGCCAATCAACCAGACCATGGCACTAAGTGCCCCATCCAGGCTTTGCTTCAACACCTCCAGGGATGGTGACTCCACCACCTCCCTGGGCAGCCCATTCCCATGCCAATCACTCTCTCTGCCAACAACTTCCTCCTAACATCCAGCCTAGACCTCCCCTGGCACAACCTGAGACTCCGTCCCCTCCTTCTGTTTCTGGTTGCCTGGCAGAAGAGCCCAACCCCACCTGGCTACAACCTCCCTTCAGGTAGCTATAGAGAGCAATGAGGTCTGCCCTGAGCCTCCTCTTTTGCAGGCTGCACAACCCCAGCTCCCTCAGCCTTAACAATGTATGTGTAATTAAATTGCCTCCACAGTGAACCAGCCATTAAAAAATTTCATTGTCAGAATATTAAAAGATGCTGTGACTTTAATTCATAAGAAGAAATTGCTTTTTCGTATTTACTTCTAACAAACACATATCAGGTGAAATTCATTAATTTCCTGCAAAGTCAATTTTGATAATAATTAGCATGCAGAGTTGCTTTATCTGCATATGCATGTTTCCTCTCATCTGGAAACGTCCCATTGTACTGACTAATTTAGTATAAAAGTTTAATCTGAAATAGTTGTGGAAGGAATTATAAAAATAACACAAACTTTACTAAAAGCAATGCAAAGTCAGTGCCGCATCCGTGCCCTCATGTAACATTCATAGCAGTCTGTAAGTCCTGGATGACTGGAGAGGAGCCCTGAGGAACAGGAGCTGGGGGCGTGGGGTGATGAAAAGCTGAAGATGAGGCTGCAGTGTGAGTGCAGCCCAGACAGCAACTGTGTGCTGGGCTGCAGCAAGAGCAGCTGTGGGCAGCAGGGCAAGGGAGGGGATACCCCATTAGTATACCACGCTCACTTAATGAAAGTGGTAGAGAAACTGCACAGTGCAGTGAGGGTGCCAACAGTTCCTTAAGGGCTTCTGACTGTTTGCCAAAACTGAATTAACACTGAATAATAAAGGATTCAAATTGAGGCTTTTTTTTTTTTTTTTTCTTTCTTTTTCCCCTCAGTGCCAAAGTGATATTTTTAGATTTTCCTCCCTGCTAATCAGGAAGACTCTGGTTTTATTTTCCTTCGCTTCCAACTATTCGGTATTTACTCTTGGATTCTGCTGGTTGTGCAATAAAAAAGACATTCACAGAGGCACCTTGAATGGAACACAGCAATAAAAGAAAGTAAGTTTCACCGTAAAACAAAAGAGAAGGAAATTCGCTAATGTCTTAGGGGAATGTCTGTTGTGACAGGATGTGTTGGCTTGAGCTGATTGAAGAATTTGAGTGAGAAATTAGAGTATTGGCTGAGAGAGGAAAACACAGTGTGGCACTGCACCCAGACCTTTATTGAGAAAGAAGAAATAATGTTTTAAAGTGTTGTACCCAAAACAATAGATATCAGACGGTTTCTGACTGCTCTGGCTGCAGCTGCTCTTTGCATGGTCTCCTTTGTCCCTCTGTCTTGGTAGCTAATTCTCAGTAATTCTACTAACTTCGCTCCTAACCCCCCTGGCCGACCTATTTCAGCTTATCTGCAGCATCAACGGGTGGTGAGATAAGACTGGGGAAAGAGAGAAAGGTGGTAGGAGTTGGTTGGTTACCCTCTCTTGGGGATTTTGGTCTCTGGGAGGGCTGTGGTGTTTCTGTATTACCTTTTCACTGTATATATCTGTAAATATCTGTTCTACCTTGTAAATATTTGCTGTATATTGTGCATTGCTGTAAATATAAAGCTTCATTTATTAACTTCCAGTGTTTCTGAGTCCTAGCTGGGCTTTATAAAAAGGTTGGGGGGGCAGGTAACTGCTAAACCACCACACAGAAGATGACAACAGCAAATATTTCAGTTCTCACAGGATGTCAGGGGTTGGAAGGGACCCAAAGAGATCATCGAGCCCAACCTAACCACCCTGCCAGAGCATAAAACAAAACAGAAAGAGATTTGCTAATGTCTTAAAGGAATGTTTGTTGAGGCAGAGGATGACAACAGCAAGTATTTCAGTGCTTGTGTCCTAGTTATAAAGGTCACAGGCTCACAGGATGTCAGGGTTTGGAAGGGACCCAAAGAGATCGAGTCCAACCCCTCTGCCAGTGCAGGAGTGTCCATGACTTATCTCCATGAGCAGAGGCTCAGTTCAGAGGTTTGTTATACTCAGTGAGACAGTGTGATAGCTGAATTGCATCACTTTTGGCCAAAAGGAAAGGATGTTGGCTTGGCAGAAGGAAAGCCCCTGTAAGTATATCAGATCACAGAGGAACTACTGGAGTTTAAGCAGATGTCTATCATTGTTTTTCTTCCAAATCATCTTGTCACCTTACCTGCTAGAAATGCAGGTATTTTCCTAACTTCTCAGAGCTAGTTTTCAGGGAATGAGAATTACTCGAACTATTTGTGATGGTTTGGGAGTTACTCATCTCCCACACATTTGAATTAACCCTGACTAGACTCTGCTGGCTGGAAGTTAAGGAATGAAGCTTTATATTCACAGCTTAGCACAATAAACGAGCTGATAGTTACAATAGATTACAAATATTTACAGCTAGATACAGAAATAGACAAGTTAAAAGTAATACAGAAACACAATGCCCCTCCCAGCAGCCAGAGTGCCCAGGAGGGGTTCCCAACCACCCTTCCACCTTCTCCCCACCCTCTGTCCCCAGCCTGTAGTGCTGCCTTGGGGTTGCTGTGGCCAAAGCATAGAAGCCTGCACTTAGCCTTGTTCAATCTCATCACGTTGGCCTCTGCCCAGAAAAAGTTTTTGTGCACTCTCATTTTGCCCTTATTTCATGGATAAAGAGATCAGGCACACTCAATCATTAAGGTTACAGAGGTAATCATTTATATTCCAGGTTACACTTCAAAGTATTAAACTCAAGTCCTTGCCTTCTTTGACAGAGCTTACATATATTTTAACCAGTAGATTAAAAGGTATGGGAAAATAATGGGATTGCCCTGGAATAAAATTGCAGATCACATTACTAAAGCCACACAAACATAAAATTCATGAAAAAAAAACCCTGAAATTCAATTTATTTAGAGCTGAGATTCTGTTAGACGAATTTCATAGAATCAGTCAGGGTTGGAAGGGACCACAAGGATCATCCAGTTCCAATCTCCCTGCCATGCCCAGGGACACCCTACCCTAGATCAGCCTGACCACAGCCTCTGCCAGCCTGGCTGCAAACACCTCCAGGAATCTGGCCCAAACCACCTCCCTGGGCAACCCATTCCAGGCTCTCACCACTCTCATGCTCAACAACTTCCTCCTCACATCCAGTCTGAATCTCCCCACTTCCAGCTTTGATCCATTGCCCCTAGACCTGGCACTACCTCAGAGCCTAAAAAGTCCCTCCCCAGCTTTTCTGTAGGCCCCTTCAGATACTGGAGGGCCACAAGAAGGTTGCCTCAGAGCCTCCTCTTCTCCAAACTGCACAGCCCAAACTCTTTCAGTCTCTCCTCACAGCAGAAGAGCCGCAGCCCTCTGATAATCCTTGTGGCCCTTCTCTGGACACACTCCAGCATCTCCAAATCCCTCTTGTCCCAGGGGCTCCACAACTGGATGCAGTACTCCAGGTGGGGTCTCACCAGGGTGGAGTAGAGGGGGAGAATCACCTCCTTCAACGTGCTGGCCACACTTCTCCTGCTGCAGCCCAGGCTCTGCTTGGTTTTCTGGGCTGCAAGTGCACACTGCTGGCTCCTGTTGAGCTTCTCCTCCACCAGCACCCCCAAGTCCCTCCGCTCAGGGCTGCTCTTCAGCCAGTCACTGCCCAGCCTGGATTTGTGCTTGGCATTGCCTCGACCCAGCTACAGGACCTTGCCCTTGGTCTTGCTGAACCTAGAACACTTTATGAAATACCTAGCAAATGCAAACATTAAAACTGGAAAGAGGTTCTCAGTTTCAATTATACCTCTTGCCCACTAGGGGACTCGAGAGGCTCCTTTCTGCTGCTAAGGCAGAAATGCACAACAGAATCAGATAATTTCTTAGAGAGAGACTTTGAAATATTTATTCACTAAATAGCATCAGACAGTACCCACATCTTGAAGGGAATTCTGTTGACGTCTTGAAAGTGGTTGCAGACAAAGGAGATCATGATGTGGCAGAGTAGAGAATGCAAAGCAAAAATAAAAACAAAAGCAGAAAAAAATATATGGTAAAAGATTATTTATTGTTTTGCCTAAATGTAAATGGCCTTAGCAGCCACACAAATTCACGAATTAGAATGGCACTTTGCCAAACCTGACCATATGAGACGAAGTCAGGAGCTTGTTTTGCCTTATTTGAGAGGAACAAGTCTGGGCAAGTCTTGGCCCCTTCAAGTAGGTGTCTAAATAGAATAGAATAGAATAGAATAGAATAGAATAGAATAGAATAGAATAGAATAGAATAGAATAGAATAGAATAGAATAGAATAGAATAGAATAGAAT
>VWZI01010629.1:11109-23336 GCA_013396835.1 Psilopogon haemacephalus
AGACCTCCAAGCTCAGCCAGTCCAACCTAGCACCCAGCCCTAGCCAATCAACCAGACCATGGCACTAAGTGTCCCATCCAGGCTTGTCTTGAACACCTCCTGTGATGGCAACTCCACCACCTCCCTGGGCAGCCCATTCCCATGCCAATCACTCTCTCTGGCAAGAGCTTCCTCCTAACATCCAGCCTAGACCTCTCCTGGCAAAGCTCGAGACTGTGTCCTCTCCTTCTGTTGCTGCTTGCCTGAGAGAAGAGACCAACCCCACCAGGCTACAACCTCCCTTTCGGTAATTGTAGAGAGCAATGAGGTCACCCCTGAGCATCTTCTTCTGCAAGCCTTTTGTCTTCTCCCTGCTTCCTCCCCCCTGCAGAGGGAAAGGACCATGGGATGATGCCTGGGCAAGCCAGGACATGGATCTTCCACGACACTTCCTCTTTTACAACTTCACCACAAAAATACTACGGGATTTTACCTGAAGAGAAGGATTTGGAAACATACAGACAACTTCATCACAGAGGCAGGCTCCCACCCAAGCAGAAAGAGCTATTAAATCATTTTAGCACAACTCTATTTATAACTTATGGAATTAATAAAAAAACCTTTCTCTAAATACCAGTCTGGTATTAGGAAGCCGGAAAGAATCCTCTGCGGTTTCTCTACAAGAGAAGTTCATTTTAAAGAGATCAGTAGAGCCCGATTTATTTGATCTGATGCAGTCCCTTTAGATGATAGATTTTTATAAGGCCATATATTTTTGAAAAATAATTCAGCACCACAACGGGTTATTCTTATCTTCTTCTTTTCCTTCCTATTATGTTCTTTCTGACAGTTCACCTTGTGACATTTAAACTTCTAAGCGCATGCTATGTCAAATGAAGCAGAACAATTTTATTTGCCACTTTTCTACAGCACTGAACTTGACACAATATAAAAGATTTAGATATAGAATAGAAAAAAGGCAGGTTGGAAGAGATCTCCAAGCTCAGCCAGTCCAACCTAGCACCCAGCCCTAGCCAATCAACCAGACTATGGCACTAAGTGCCCCATCCAGGCTTGGCTTGAACACCTCCAGGGACGGCGACTCCACCAACTCCCTCGGCAGCCCATTCCAATGCCAATCACCTTCTCTGTCAAGAAATTCCTCCTAACATCCAGCTTAGACCTCCTTGACACAACCTGAGTCTGTGTCCCCTCCTTCTGTTGCTGCTTGCCTGGGAGAGGAGCCCAACCCCACATGGCTACAACCTCCTTTCAGGCAGCTGCAGAGAGCAATGAGATCTGCCCTGAGCCTCCAGGCTAAACAACCCCAGGTTCTTCAGCCTCTCCTCATAGGGAGCTATAGGGAGGTGGTGGGGTTGCCACCAATGGAGGTGTCCAAGCAAAGACTGGATGAGGCACTTAGTGCCATGGTCAGGTTGATTGGCTAGGGCTGGGTGCTAGGTTGGACTGGATGAGCTTGGAGGTCTCTTCCAACTTGGCTGATTCTAGGATTCTCTGTGTTAGGCCTATTTTGGCCTTCCACAACATATACGTGACAGAATGCAGAGGTAGTTACATAATGGTTATCAGAGCTGACCAGAGGACTGGAGCACCTCTGCTATGAGAACAGACTGAAAGAGCTGGGGCTGTACAGTCTGAAGGAGAGGAGGCTCCCAGGTGACCTTCGTGTATGGGAAGTGGGCTACAAAAAAGTTAGGGAGGGACTTTTTAGGCTATCAGGTAGCGACAGGACCAGGGGGAATGGAGCAAAGCTGGAGGTGGGGAGATTCAGATTGGATGTGAGGAGGAAGTTGTTCAGTATGAGAGTGGTGAGAGCCTGGAATGGGTTGCCCAGGGAGGTGTTTGGGGCCACATCCCTTAGAGGTGTTTGCAGCCAGGCTGGCAGAGGCTGTGGGCAGCCTGCTCTAGGGTAGGGTGTCCCTGGGTATGTCAGGCGGGTTGGAACAGGCTGCTCCTTGTGGTCCCTTCCAACCCTGACTGATTCTATGATTCTACGTGTGAAAGTATTTACATAAGTATACATAAAGTATTTACATCAATGACCATTTGTGACTTTCTCTCACCTGTTTGTTTCCATTGCTGAATGTCTGCAGGGCAAGCGACTTCCAAGGATCCTCTGTGTTGGCTGCGCAGAAAGGAGAGCATTACGTAGCTCACAGCCTGCCTGCATTCACACGTGAAGGATGAAAACAGTTTGCAAAGCAGGCAGTTTATCCCACAGCAGAAGCATGTGGAACTCAGCTGCGCTTGTCACCGAGCGGTTTTGCATTCCTGCTTTTACATCCACTTGCCACGTTTGTTGTGCCGACAGACGAGGCAGTCCAACAGCTCACTGCAGCTAAGCATATGTTTGTTCTGCGTTTCTTTTTTCGGATGCACGAACTTCCCTTTTCCCTGTTGTGTTGACATATTGTTTCTTTTCCACTTTCTGCACGCTCCCACCACATCTAGCGGCAAAAGGAAACGACACTTGAATGCCTCGAAATCTGCACTGGGAATCATAGAATGAGTCAGGGTTGGAAGGGACCACAAGGATCATCTAATGAAGGGGCACAGTTTCAAGCTGTGCCAGGAGAGGTATAGGCTGGATGTTAGGAGGAAGTCGTTGGCAGAGAGAGTGATTGGCATTGGAATGGGCTGCCCAGGAAGGTGGTGGAGTTGCCGTCCCTGGAGGTGTTGAAGCAAAGCCTGGATGGGGCACTTAGTGCCATGGTCTGGTTGATTCGTTAGGGCTGGGTGCTAGGTTGGACTGGCTGAGCTTGCAGGTCTCTTCCAACCTGGCTGATTCTATTCTGTTCTATTCTAGACACCCACTTGGAGGGTCCAAGGCTTGCCCAAACTTGTTCCTTCCAAAAAAGGCAAAGTAAGCTCCTGACTTCATCTCATATCATCAGGTTTGGCAAAGTGCCATCCGAGTGTTGAATTTTTGTGGCACTAAGTGCCCCATACAGGCTTTGCCTGAACACTTTCAGGAACCTTAACTCCGCCACCTCCCTGGGCAGGAGGAGTGAGGTCTGCCCTGATCCTCCTCTTCTGCAGGCTGCACACCCCCAGCTCCCTCAGCCTCTCCTCACAGGACTGTACTCCAGGCCCCTCACCAGCTTCATCTCCCTGCTCTGGTCACATTCCTGTACCTCTACATCTCTATTTTCGCCGTTCTTGCTCTTGCCTCTCTCTCATCTGTCCTGACAGACTTCTGCTGGCTGATCTTGCATGGCTGCACTTTGGCAGATTTTCTCTCTGGGGTGGGAAGACAGTGGCAGATGGCACCTTCTGGGCTTTGTCCAGAGGGGATTTCTGTGTAGTTTCAATTATTGACAGCTTAGAAACGATCTGTAAACATATTTTGTACACGTGCATGGGATTACATGCTTTTAGGTTTTAGTTTGCTGTAAATATGTAGCTTTATTTTACTTCCAAGACTTCTGGGTTAGTCTGTCGATTTTATTTTGATGTTAGTAGGGTGATTTTATTTTGGTGATTGCTTTGGGGTAATTTTAACCCCACCACAGGTATTTGCAAACATTACCTGTGACCTGCCCACTTCATTTTTCTCCAGGGCAATCTCCACAGCAATTCCCACACAGAAGAAGAAGGAAAAAAAAAAAGTAAGAATCTACAAATTAACTCAAGTTAATTTCTAAAGCATGAGTTTAGGAAACTAACCTAAAATACATAAGATTGGGGGAAAAAAAAACCCCAACAACAAACCCACCACACAAAAAACCCTTTAGGCCCCCCAGCAAGTTTGCTTGAACACCTCCAGAGACAGTGAATCAACCACCTCCCTGGGCAGCCTGTTCCAATGCCAATCACTCTCTCTGGCAACAGCTTCCTCCTAACATCCAGTCTAAACCTCCCCTGGCCTAACTTGAGGCTGTGTCCCTTCCTTCTGTTGCTGGGTGCCTGGGAGAAGAGACCAACCCTCACCTAGCTACAGCCTCCCTTCAGGTTGAAAAACCCTCCAAATCCCCCCACGAAAAACCCTCTAGGCCCACCCCCCCAAACAAGCTTTTCAAGGCAGAACTTTAATTTGCCATTACAGTTTTGCTCAACTTTCTTCTCAAACATAAACATCTTTCAGCAAAATCTCGTGGAGTGTGAATAACTTCATACCGAATAGCGAGAAGAAACAGGACAAGAGACGAGTATTTATTTGTCCTTTGAAGAGCTGCACAATGCTGAGCTTTACATCTTTCATTTGCTGATGTTTTTTATTCCTGTTTGTGACAGGAGTGTCAGAGGTGTACTATCTGCATCCCTCCTGTAGCTGATGCTCCCTACGCTCACAAACGCTGGAGTCACTTTTCACATGCAGGGCCGGAACAACACGAACACATCAATATGATTAATAAAGTCAAACCCTTTATTGGCAACAGGATGGTCTTTTATAATGTTTTCTTATCAGATGTGCTGGTTTGAACTAATTGGAGGATTTGAATTAGAAATTAGACGATAGGCTGAGAGGAAAGCACTGGCAATGCTACTTGCCTCACAGCTTTACTGAGAAAGAAAAGAATTCGTTTTAAGAGTCGAAACCCAAATATAGATAAGTCAGACTGCTTCAGACCTCTCTGGGGCTGTGGCTGCTCTTTGCATGGCTCCTTTCTCCCTGCCTTTTGATTCTTAATAATTCCACTAACTTCTTTTCCTACTGCTAATCCCCCTGGCCCATCTACCTTCACCTATCTGCTGCATTAACAGATAGTGAGATAAGATTGGGGAAAGGGTGGCGGGGAGGTGGTAGGGGTGGTTAGAAACCCCTCTTAGGGATTTTGATCTCTGGGAGGGCTGTGGTGTTTCTGTATTACCTTTTTTCACTGTATATATCTGCAAATATCTGTTATACATTGTCAATCTCTGCTTGTATATTGTGCATTGCTGTAACTATAAAGCTTAATTTATAAACTTCCAGTGTTTATGTGTCCTAGCCTGGGGTTTATAAAATGATGGGGGGGGGGGCAGGTAACTGCTAAACCACTACAGCAGCTAACTGCTAAACCACCACATCAGACTAAAACAATGCTCCTAATTCTGATTGGTAAGATGAGCTCTGCAGGACGCTGCCCGTGCTAATCAGAAGCATCCTCATTGGTTGGCATGATTAGGCACAGTCCCATTCATTAATATTCGTGATAACCTGTTATACTCTAACCAGATGTTCCACTATCTCTTACTCCTGTGGGAGGTAGCTGCCATGTTATGAGAGCCAGAGGCCCACGCTGAATTGTTTTCCCCAACCGCGTGAGAACCGAGGACAGGTTCCTCACTATTTCACATCCTGCACACAAACAACCAGATGCGTTGATTGGGGGCGATTGAAGAGGCTGAAATTATAAGTTATGTAGCTTTTATAACTTCCAAAAGCCCCACCCACGATCTGTGTGTAGATTAGTTTAAGTTTGGGTTCTAATTCAGTTGGGAAAAGTCTTCACAATGATGCCTTTTCTTGTAATTCAGAAAAAAATCAGAAAAATGGAAAGGTTTGGGCATGAAACTTGCCCTACTTAGAGGTGGGAGATTGTCTCAAAGTCCATGCGAGGTTCGTGTCTTCAGGTCCGTGTTCAGGTCCCAGTGAAGGTCCGAGCAAGTCCTTGCAAAGTCCAAGCAAGTCCTGCTGCAATCTGTCCAGCTGCCATATATATACTCAGGTGATTTGTTGCCTCCCTGTTCAAGCCCACGGAGGGTGGGAGAAGGCACTTCACACCTATTGTACTAAGCCTCCGGTGACAGAAGTGGGGAGGGAGGAAGACCATTTCCTGCCCCATTCACACCTCTGGTGGGGCAGTGGTGTGGGTGTGCCCTGCCAAAGTTCACACCTCATTCAAACCGCCGGTGGGGCAGTGCCCTGCTCTGCCACACCAGATTCTGGCAGTTTTTATTCAGCCTGCTTCTCCTGTTCAGAAAAAGCACTCGAAAACCCTGCTTGTGAAGTGACATGACCCAGAAATAAAAGCCTGCTGAAGGCAAAGCCATTAGCAGAAGCAATCAGCCCCTGCTCGACAGCCGCTAAGCAGTGCTGTGCGGTTCTCAAGTGGCCACAGTGCGCTGCTCCCTTGTAAAGGCAATCATCAATTCCCTGAACAACGCAGCTGGTTATCGAGAAGCAGCTTCCTAGAACTCTCCAAAGCAACCAGAAGTGTGAGCCCTCACTTCTGTGTGGGTTTACTAACACTTGGAACCCTTGCATAAGCCCAAAGACCGAGAGATGAAACTGCTACCTCCAACCCAATCCTCTTTTTCGTCGCTTTTCTAAGCCAGAGAGAAATCCATTTTGAATAGAGCTTTCCAGAGGTGCTGCTCTGGTTTGGAGCTAATTGGAGTGTTTTAATGAGGAAAATTAGATGATAGGCTGTGAAAAGCAAACACTGCTGATGTCTGCTTCACTCAGAGGTTTGCTGAGATGTACTAAAGGCAAGGACACAAACATAGATAAGACAGTCTGGGTCTGTCTCTTTGAGCCTGTTGATGTCTGTGTCTCTCCCTGGCTTCTAGCTGGGTCTGTATAACCCAACTAACCAGTTCAGCTGACCAATCTTCCCTGGCCTACCCTGGCCTTCCAGTATCTCAAGGGTCCTACAAAAAAGCTGGGGAGGGACCTTTTAGGCTATTAGAAAGTGACAGGACTAGGCAGGAATGGAGCAAAGCTGGAGCTGGGGAGATTCAGACTGGATGTGAGGAAGAAGTTGTTGAGCATGAGAGTGGTGAGAGCCTGGAGTGGGTTGCCCAGGGAAGTGTTTGTGGCCACATCCCTGGAGGTGTTTGCAGCCAGGCTGGCAGAGGCTGTGGGAAGCCTGCTCTAGGGTAGGGTGTCCCTGGGCATGGCAGGGGGGCTGGAACTAGATGATCCTTGTGGTCCCTTCCAACCTTGACTGATTCTATGATTTTGTTGCATGATTCAGTTATGGAATCCCACGAGTTAAGTCAAGAAGGACATGGAACTGTTTGAGGCAGTCCAGAAGGGGCCACCAAGATGCTCAGAGGGCTGCAGTAGCTCTGCTATGAGAACAGGCTGAGAGAGTTGGGGCCCTGCAGCCTGGAGAAGAGAAGGCTTTGAGGAAACCTTATAGAAGCCTCCCAGTATCTGACTGGGGCCTCTAGCAAGGCTGGGGAGGGACTATTGTCAAGGTCTTGTAACGAGAGGATGAGGAGGAATGGGTTTGAAGTGTCAGAGGGGAGATTGAAAGTGGATGTTAGGAGGAAGTTGTTTTCAGTGAGGGTGGTGAGACACTGGCACAGGTTGCCCAGGGTGGTTGTGGCTGCTTCCTCTCACAGTGGGGTGGTATTGAAGTGCAGAAAAGGCCTTGATTCTGTGTAAGTACTGGTCAAGAGTTACTAAGAATACTGTGGCATTAGCACAGTTTCCAGCCTGCATCCAAAACATAGCCCCCTAAAAGCTACCACAAGGAGAATTAATTTAACCCTGCCACTGTAAACTTGCCTGCAAATAAGGGCCCTTCATTATGATTGTGCAAATAATGTGTCCCTTCATTATGCCTGTGATATTAGGCAAGAAGAGGAGAAAGAGATAAGTGAGAATTTGAGTGTAGTCCACCTATTCTAAGGTCCATTCATCAACATGGAGCAGATTTTGGGGTTTTTTTGAGAAGTTTCTAATGCTAATAATCCCCCTTCACGCACTGAGGTGGACTCAAGGAAAGTGATGTGATTCTGCTCTAGCTGAAATTAAGATACATCCCTTTTTACAAATGAGGATTCACAATCAAGTTGCTCTTTCCAGGATGCTGGGAACTAAAAAAATGTCATGTTTGCAGATAATTTTAGATTTCTCTTCAATTTCAACACAGTTTATTTAATCAGAGCTAAAAGTACCCCCAACACCTAAAAGTACCCTCCCTGCCCAAGTGTCTCTAAAATACTGAATGGACAGCTTTAAAAAGCAGCAAATGCTTGGAAGGATCTTATTGCTGTATTCTTCTACTTGAAGGAATGTTGCAGAGAAACCAGGCTCAGATGTTTCTGAGAGGTGCATGGAGAAAGGAGCAGAGAGTATACTCAGACCAAAAAAAATTAGGGAAATTTAGAGCTAGCAAAAGCAGTCTGAGCACTGGCGCAGGTTGCTCAGAGATCTCCATGGAGATGCCTGAACAAGCTCCTGAGCAGTTTGATCTAGCTTTGAAGTCAGTCCTTCCTGAAGCTGTATTTACTGTGGGGTTTTGGCCAGAAGCACATTCATATTCATCCTCTAAACCTTAAGTCTGATGGAGGAGGAAGATGGTTGTGTTTCAGGCAGAAGTGTGGTTAAAGACATGATGCTTAAGGAGAAAAGCATCTCTGCGCTTTTGCTTACCCTCTATTTCATAGAATCAGATTAGAAGAGATCTCCAAGCTCGTCCAGTTCAACCTAGCACTCAGCCCTAGCCAATCAACCAGACCATGGACCTAAGCACCCCATCCAGGCTTGGTGTGAACGCCTCCAGGGACGGTGTCTCCACCACCTCCCTGGGCAGCCCATTCCAATGGCAAATATACAATGCACTGCAGACATGAATACTTTTACCCTCCATTATCATAGAATCAGAGCACAGAATCAGTCAGGGTTGAAGGGACCACAAGGATCATCTAGTTCCAACCCCCCTGCCATGCCCAGGGACACCCTGCCCTACATCAGGCTGACCACACCTGGCTGCAAACACCTCCAGGGATGTGGCCCCAACCACCTCCCTGGGCAACTCTTTCCAGCCTCTCACCACTCTCATGCTCAACAACTTCCTCCTCACATCCAATCTGAATCTCCCCACCTCCAGCTTTGCTCCATTCCCCCTAGTCCTGGCACTACCTGAGAGCCTAAAAAGTCCCTCCCCAGCTTTTCTGTAGGTCCCTTCAGATACTGGAAGGCCACAAGAAGGTCACCTGGGAGCCTCCTCTTCTGCAGACTGCACAGCCCCAACTCTTTCAGTCTGTCCCCATAGCAGAGGTGCTGCAGCAGTCTGCTCATCCTCGTGGCCCTAATGCTCTACAGACATGTATAACTTTTACTCTCCATCTCAATGCACTGCAGACATGAATATTTTTTACCCTCCATCACAATGCACTTACAGACACGAATACTTTTTACCCTTCATCTCAATGCACTTACAGATATGAATATTATTACCCTCCATCTCAATGTACTACAGACATGAATACTTTTTACTCTCCATTTTAATGCACTACAGACATGAATACTTTTACCTCCTACTAGTCATGCATAATATTATCACCACTTCACAGACAGCCAATTAAGCACACAGAGCAAAGCCCTGATTATCTTGTCCAAAGCCTAAATGTAGAAGCTGTGGCCAAGTCAAGAGCAGGAAAAAGTCTTCTAAACACTGTTTTGGAGACTTCAATTTAAGTGTTTGTCATCTCAGGTGGATTTCCTTGCCCTATTACTACAAAACATCAAAGTGATGACTGAGGTACCAAATCATTCAAAGCTTCCTTATGCCTTGTAGTGTGCAAATGTGTTCTTTACACTGGCAATGTGATTTAGTGTGTTAAAGTGTCATTGGCTGGGAATGGTAGGGTTAAAAAAGAATCATCTAGTAAGTAGGAGGGTCCCACAGGGATCAGTACTGGGACCAGTTCTGTTCAATATATTTATCAATGACTTGGATTAGGGCACAGTTTGCTGAACTCACCAAGCTGGGTGGAGTGGCTGCCACAGCAGAAGGCTGTGCTGCCATTCAGCCAGACTGGGACAGGCTGGAGGGTTGGGCAGGGAGAAATGGAATGGAGCCACAAAGATGCTGAAGAGAATGGAACATCTCTCTTATGAGGAGAGCCTGAGGGAGTTGGGGCTGTGTTGCTTGAAGAAGAGGAGCCTGAGAGGTGACCTGGTCAATGTTCATAAGTGTGTGCAGGGTGAGTGCCAGGAGGATGGGGCCAGCCTCTTCTTGGTGCTGCCCAGTGACAGGCCAAGGGGCAGTGGGTGGAAGTTGAGGCATGGGAGGTTCCATGTGGATCAATTACCACAGCAGTTGGTGTTTGTTGTATCTGTCCCTCAGAACATTTTACTTCAGGTTAGATACTGTCTGGGCCCCTAAATTGCATAAGCCTACTACACACATGTTCTGAAGCAGTCCCAGAAGAATCCCTCCTACATTTTTTTCCCCTTTTTATGGAAAGGAAATGGCATCAGCAGCTCAATATGGAGAGCATCACTCCACTGCTCCACATGTCTCACAAGTCACAGTGACATGTTACTTCCTGTCAGTGTAAGGCTTTCTACCAGAAAAGGAGCTTTAGCTCTGTTTCAGCCCTTGCACAGTGGTACCACAGTGGCTGCTTCCCAGCCCATCTTAGAAAAGAGACTACCTGTCCTCTGTCAGGATAGTTTGCTTAGCAGCACTGTGGGGTCAAATGTAAAATTGCCTGACCTGTACTATGATGGGGAGAGATCACCTGTCAAGAGGGAAAAAAAAAAAAATCTTCCTGGATGTATTTGGTATAGGCTATCCCCCCTGAGCTCAAAAGCCCAATAAATACTTGATTCCATTTGGAAGTGAAAAAAAGATATAAACTTTAACAATAAATAGGATAAAAGGAGGTTTTACAAAAGGTGGGGGAAGGGACCTCAAAGATCATCCAGTCCAAACCCCCCTGTGCCATAGGCAGGGACACCTCCCACTAGAACAGGTCACTCAAGGCCTCATCCAATCTAGTCCTGAACATCTCCAAGGAGGTTGTGGAGCACAGAAGCACCCAGTGCTTCAAAGACCACACTGGGTGCTTCTCTGCTCCACAGCTTCCCTGGGCAAACCGTGCCAGTGTCTCACCACCCTCACTGCAAACAACTTCCTCCTAACATTCACTTTCAATTTCCCCTCTGCCACTTTAAATCCATTCCTCCTCTTCCTGTCATTACAAGACCTTGTCAATAGTCCCTTCCCAGTCTTCCTCTAGGCCCCTTTCAGATCCTGGAAGGCCACTCCAAGGTCTCCTGGAAGCCTTCTCTTCTCCAGGCTGCAGAGCCCCAACTCCCTGAGCCTGTCCTCATAGCAGAGCTGCTGCAGCCCTCTCAGCATCATCTAAGGAAGTTCTTCACCATTGAGGAGGAAGTTCTTCACCATGAGAGTGGTGAGAGCCTGGAATGGGTTGCCCAGGGAGGTGTTTGGGGCCAGATCCCTGGAGGTGTTTGCAGCCAGGCTGGATGAGGCTGAGGGCAGTCTGATCTAGGGTAGGGTGTCCCTGGGCATGGCAGGGGGGTTGGAACTGGCTGATCCTTGTGGTTCCTTCCAACCCTGACTGGTTCTATGATTCTATGATTCTAATACTTTTCTTCCTTTCTGTATCTTTCCAACTTCATGGTCATCCAGTCTGTCCCTTATTCTGTGTCCCTCACTCCCCAAGCCATTTTCAGGACACACTTTTGTTACTGACTGCCTTCCCCACATCCTCACTGTGCCTGCCATCTGAGGACTGCTCAGCTGGTCCTGGTCTCATCACTGAAACTCACTCCTGGCTTCTTGAAACTTCTGCGTTGTGCAGCTTTTCTGTTTTGTTCCCCTGTGAATTGCATTGTGTCTGCCTTGCTTTCAGCCCAACAACTCCAAGAGAACAAAACCCTTTAGCTTAAAGAGAAAGAGCAGTACTGACAGTACTGACTCTGAGGACTCTTACACCACTTTTCCAAGCACACAAACAAAACAGTCTGACATTTCAGCAGGGTGAGAGATGAAGGCTTGCAAGCACACACCATTAGCTTGTGTTTTGCCATCCTTTAGGGGAGTCCATTAGACTGATGAAAGCTTTCTGACACAACAACTCGTTTCTGGGGAGAGGGGTGGGGTGGGGGTGGTGTTTTGTTTATTTTTCACTCCTCTAGAAAAGCAGAGGCTTAAGAAGGAACTGCTGTTGCCATTCCTGTTTTACTTACTGAGCACTACTGTCAAACCTCTTCAAGAGCTCTTTGTTAAGCATAAAAGCACTGTGCAGAAGTGGTTACCTAACTAATGTAAATTCACCTAGGAGCAGTTACTTAAAAAGCAGCACATTAAAGTTACAACTGATGCTGGCTGTTTCTGTTGTTCTCCCAGGTGAGAGTTGGCTGAGTGTGGCATCTGCCAATATTAATTGTTTTGTAAGTATTTGCACATTCACCTTTTGTTCACAGAATCACAGAATCAGTCAGGTTGGAAAAGATCTCTAGGATCATGGAGTCCTCCATTCCATTCCATTCCATTCCATTCCATTCCATTCCATTCCATTCCATTCCATTCCAT
>VWZI01010630.1:0-12418 GCA_013396835.1 Psilopogon haemacephalus
TAGGCAGGGACACCTCCCACTAGATCAGGACACTCAAGACCTCAGATGATAATAGACAGATACAGACACAGGCAATATTTTGCATTGTGTTGAGAATGAGCATTTGCATTTGTAAGGCCCACTGGAAGGTTTATATCGAGTGAGCCTCTTCCCAGATACTGAGTTTTCCATTATCCTGCTCATTTCTTTCCAGGCAAGGTTGTCTGGAGCAGAGAGGAGTCACTAGCAGAAGTGGTAAGCCTGGAGATGGTAGATCTACCCCTGACAGGTGCCCAGGCTGAGCTGGAAGGAGAGTTTGGCAAGAAAGCAGGTAAGCCCTAAATTAAACTCTTTGTGGGTTTGGTTTTCTTCGGAATAAATGTGATTGTTGTGTTCTCTTTTCCTCTGAGCTGACAAGTCAGGGTTCACATTTCCCTGGTGACAATTAAACTGAGCAGGAAAGAAACCCACTCCTGCCTAAACTTCTGAAGCCCAATGGCAAATGCAGGTGGCATGAGTGTGTGACATTGCCATAGTAACCACCAGCAGCAGTAGGAGGGGTTTTGGCCACTTCTCCCATTTCCCTTTGACCCCTTTCTGAAAGATTTCACTTGCAATAGCTTTTGTTTGTTTTTTTTTTTCTTTTTGCTTTCTTCTGTTTTCTTTTCTTGCTCTCCTGGATGCAGCCATTCAAGGTAACTCCCAAGACTGCATGCAGTGTTTCCTGATTCCCACTAATGCTTCCCAGTGGAACTTGAGCTCCTCTGCTTGCTTCCCTCTGTGGTGACAGCTGGCTGCAGTCTGGTGTTTTGCTTGTGTTGAGAAGCTACATATAAACCCTTAATTGGGCAGAATTCACTGGTTTTAAGGGTTTTTACTTCAGGGACTTCTTTTGCTCTGAGCAATGAGGAGGCAGAATTCAGTGTTTCAGTTTTTCTCCTTCAAGGGCATCTTTTGCTCTGAGTGCCAGGGGAGATACAGACCTGATGGGTGGGTAAGCTTTAGGAGGGTGTTTATAAGCTTTAGGAGGGTATTTATAAGCTTTAGGAGGGTATTTATAAGCTTTAGGAGGGAATTTATAAGCTTTAGGAGGGAATTTATAAGCTTTAGGAGGGAATTTATAAGCTTTAGGAGGGAATTTATAAGCTTTAGGAGGGAATTTATAAGCTTTAGGAGGGAATTTATAAGCTTTAGGAGGGAATTTATAAGCTTTAGGAGGGAATTTATAAGCTTTAGGAGGGTATTTATAAGCTTTAGGCTCCTTCAGGCACAGTGTAGCAGTGAGAAAGAAGGGTCCTGCAAGAAAAATGAGTGCTGGAGGAATTCTGTCTTGCCCTCAAAAGACACAAGACAATGTAGCTCAGATCACAGAGGAAGACATACAGACAGGCCTTGAAAGTCTGCAGACAAGGAGACTCCATAACCTCTCTGGGCAGCCTGTACCAGTGCTCTGGGACCCACATAGGCAAGAAGTTGCCTCTTGTGTTGAGCTGCAACCTCCTGTGCTGCAGCTTCCATCCATTGCTTCTTGTCCTATCCCAGGGAGCAGTGAGCAGAGCCTGTCCCCCACTCAGATAGTTACAAACATTGATTCAGTCTCCTCTCAGTTTTCTCTTCTCCAGACTAAGCAGCTCCAGGTCCCTCAGCCTCTCCTCCCCAGGCAGTGCTGCAGTCCCCTCAGCATCCTCATAGCTCTCCAGCAGATCTCTGTCCTTCTTCACCTGGGGAGCCCCAAACTGAAGGCAGTACTCAAGATGAGGTCTCAGCAGGGCAGAGTAGAGGGAGAGGAGAACCTCCCTTGATCTGCTGGACTGAAGCTCTGCTGTTCTGGGGTGAGAGAGAGGGGCAAACAATTAACCTGTGGTCATGCATGGCAGTGTTTCTTCTACTAGCTGAGAATATCATTTTAGTTGTAGCATGGGCCAGAATGTGTTGTGGTTTTTTTCCCCTCTCATTACCACCCTTGGTCCATCTGCAGATGGTTTGCTGGGCATGTTTCTGAAGAGGCTCTCCTCCCAGCTTATCCTGCTGCAAGCTTGGACTGCTCACCTCTGGAAGATGTTCTACGATGCCAGAAAACCCAGGAGCCAGATAAAGAATGAGATCAACATTGACAACTTGGCCAGGGATGAATTCAACCTGCAGAAGATGATGGTGATGGTCACTGCTTCGGGAAAGGTGAGGTAGTCAGAGCAGGGAATCTGATTTCTGTGGCAGAGACTCAGCTCTGAATTCCTTCCCACCCCTGGTTTCAGCCAGGCTTTGGGCAGAGTGTTGTGAGAAGATGTGCAGAATGTTTTGTGGTAGGAAATGTCTTTTGGAGAGGAACTGAGGCTCTTCTTGCTGTGTCATGTTCCCAAGAATGAGGCAGTGCTGGAGTGTGGTAACAGGACAAGAGGGAATGGGTTGAAGCTGGAAGAGGGGAGATGGAGACTAGAGATAAGGAAGAAATTCTTTCCAGTGAGGGTGAGGAAACACTGCAACAGGTTGCCCAAGGAGGTTGTAGATTCCTCCTCCCTGGAGGTGTCCAAAGCCAGGTGGGGTGAGGCCTTGAGCAATCTGGGCTGGTAGGAGGTGTCCCTGCCCATGGCAGGGGGTTGGACCTGGATGATCTTTAATGTTCCTTGTGACCCACACCATTCAGTGATTCTCTGAACATGGGAGATGTGTTCTGAGCTTTACTTCCTCTCTCTCCTCAGCTTTTTGGTATTGAAAGCAGCTCTGGCACCATCCTGTGGAAGCAATATCTCAGGAATGTGAGACCAGGTTCCTCCTTCAAGCTGATGGTCCAAAGAACAACAGCTCATTTTCCACACCCTCCACAGTGTACTTTGCTTATTAAGGACAAGGTGAGTCCTTTTCCTCTCTCCCTCTGTTGAACTTGCTTGCTGTGGAGATCTTACGTGCGAAGGGATTAAAGGTCTTGGGTATTTCATCTGATTGCCACCAATGTGGGGACAGGAGCAGAGGAAGGGCTGAAAGGAGACAGACACAAACCACTGCAAGTTTTAAGGCTGCTCCATTTGAAGCCTTTTATTGAAACACAGGAAAGAATTTCATCCAGTTTCTTTGGTCTTGTGAGTTAAATCATAGAATCAGTCAGGGTTGGAAGGGACCACAAGGATCAGGCAGTTCCAACCCTCCTGCCATGCCCAGGGACACCCTACCCTAGAGCAGGCTGCCCACAGCCTCTGCCAGCCTGGCCAAAAACACCTCCAGGGATCTGGCCCCAAACACCTCCCTGCAGGGGCAACCCATTCCAGCCTCTCACCACTCTCATGCTCAACAACTTCCTCCTCACATCCAGTCTGAATCTCCCCACCTCCAGCTTTGCTCCATTCCCCCTAGTCCTGTCACTCCCTGAGAGCCTAAAAAATCCCTCCCTCCCTAAAAAATCCCTGCAGAGGATGCTGCAGCCCTCTCAGCATCCTCATGCTGGGGAGGGCTCCAGAACTACTCCAGGTGGTGTCTGAGGAGAGCACTGTATGATTGTATTATATATTATTATAACATATCTATTCCTGGAGAGCTGAGTAAGGAGTTGTTAAAATATTTAGGGCTCCCACTACTTAAAAGCCCAATTCCCAGAGCCCAGCAGTGAAGAAAAAAATGGAGTTAGCAGATGTCCTTGTGGAAGCAGGACAAGGTTAACAGCACCAATCTGGAAACAAAACAAAAAGAAAAAGGCAAACATCAAGATGTCTGCAGCACAGGAGGCTCTGCCCAAAGCTGGAATGAAATCCATTTTTACTTTATTCAGCTCCAAACCTCTAAAAGCATCAAAATGAAGACATCTTAAGAGGTTTTTTTGCACTGTGGTCATTTTTTAGGTTAAGCTAAAGATGTCTCCAGGGTTGTTTTTTTTTTTTTTTGTTAGTATAGTCAAGGCCCACAGGTAGCAGGTAAAAAAAAGAATCTCTCTTTTTCCATCTCAGGAAGAGTTTAGCATCTTTTCTTTGCTTTTAGGAAACCAAAATGAGCTTCCTGTATGTCTTCAACCCTATCTTTGGGAAGAGAAGTCAAGTAGCTCCCCCTCCTTTGAAGCGTCCAATTCTTCAGACTCTGCTTCTGCCCATCATGGATCAAGACTATGCCAAAGTGCTGCTCTTAATCGATGATGAGTACAAGGTAAATTGCTTTGCCTGGAGGCAGCTTTCTTCAGCATCTCATCAATTATTCCCCTCCCTTTTGGAGCAAGGTAGGGGGGGAAAAAAATGTTGTTGGGTCACATTTCATACAAAACAATGAGGTTGTTCTGGTTAGGGCAGACCTCGTCCTGCTAAACATGTTTGAAATAATCTTTCTGTGTTGGTTTGGAGATTTGATTGGGTTTTTTTGTTTTTTTTCTCCCCTCCTTTTGTGTGTGAATTGGTTTGGAATTGGTGTTTCAATTCTTCTTTTCCAGGTTACACCTTTCCCAGCAACCAAAAATGTCCTTCGCCAGCTGGAGGAAATAGCCCACTCCATCTTCTTCTATCTAGTGGATGCTGAGCAGGGAAAACTCTCTGGATTCAGGCTGAAAAAGGTATGGAAAAGTCATCCTAGTCTAAGTGACGCTTTCCTAGGTGTCTCTGGATGATTACAGAACCACAGGATCCTTGGGAAGGATCTTCAAGCTCATCCAGCCCAGCTGTTCTCTAACTCTGCCAAGCCTGGGGCTAAAGCGTGGCACTCAGCACCACAGCTCTGTGGCTTTCAAACCCCTCCAGGGGTGGGGATTCAACCACCTATCCCTGGGGCAGCCTGGGCCAGTCTTTGAGAACCCTTTCACTCAATCTCTGATTGACAGAGTTTTGCTCAGAACAGGAACAGTTCAGCTTCCAAATGTGCCTGAGGGAACTTCTAACACCGAAAAGCAGGGAGCGCTCCCAATGTCTTAGTGGTGGAGTTGATGTCTTTTGAGAGCAAGATAAAACTCCTACAGCACTCTTTTTTTTTTTTTCCTTCTTTTTCTTGCAGGACCTGACCACAGAGGAGAGCTGGGAGGTTGCCATCCCCACCGAGGTGCAGAGGATAGTGGCAGTGAAAGGGAAGAGGTCCAACGAGCATGTGCACTCCCAGGGCCGGGTGATGGGAGACCGCAGCGTCCTCTATAAGGTGCCCTGGCAACTTCCAGTTGACTCTTTGGTGTTTCATTTAACCTCCCAAGGAGATCTCAGCACCATTTCTGGCCACTGCCTTGTAGTGCTATTTTTTTTCCCCCTCTGTGTGCATCAGTGTCCATGACCCTTAGGTGAGGAGGCTTCTTAATCATAGAACGGTTTAGGTTGGAAGGGAGCTCAAAGCTCAGCCAGTTCCAACCCCCCTGTGCCATAGGCAGGGACACCTCCCACTAGAACAGGTCGCTCCCAGGCAGATCTCAGCACCATTTCTGGGCACTGCCTTGAGATGAATTGCCCTGTAGTGCTATTTTTTTTCCCCTCTCTGTATGCATCAGCATCCATGACCCTTAGGTGAAGAGTCTCGTTTTGGTGGAGGTGTATTGCAGAATCATAGAATGGTTTAGGTTGGAAGGGATCTCCAAACTCAGCCAGTTCCAACCCCCCTGTGCCATAGGCAGGGACACCTCCCACTAGAACAGGTCACTCAAGGCCTCATCCAGCCTGGCCTTGAACACCTCCAGGGAAGGAGCAGCCACAACCTCCCTGGGCAACCTGTGCCAGTGTCTCACCACCCTCCCTGTAAAGAACTCCTTCCTAACATCTTGTTTAAATCTTCCCTCTGCCAGTTTAAACCCATTCTTCCTCATCCTGGCATTACAACACCTTGTCAATAGTCCCTCCCCAGCCTTCCTGTAGGCCCCCTTCAGATAGTGGAAGGCCACTCCAAGGTCTCCTGGAAGCCTTCTCTTCTCCAAGCTGCACAGGCCCAACTTTCTCAGCCTGTCCTCATAGAAGAGCTGCTGCAGCCTTCTCAGCATCTTGGTGGCCTCCTCTGGAGTGGCTCCAACAGTTCCATGTCCTCCTTGTGTTGGGGGCTCCAGAACTGCACACAGTACTGCAGGTGGGGTGTGAGGAGAGCAGAGCCAAGGGGCAGAATCCCCTCCCTTACCTTGCTGCCCACAGCTGCTCTTGCTGCAGCCCAGCACACAGTTGCTGTCTGGGCTGCACTCACACTGCAGGCTCACCAAGACCACGTTTGCTAATGAGCACAGAGCTGCTTTGTTTCCTCAGATGCTAAACCCTGTGGTACTAAAGCAGGGATCTCAGTTGTGATTTTTCTCCCTTAGTCCTTGAACCCCAACCTGCTTGCTGTGGTGACAGAGAGCACAGACACGCACCACGAGCGCACCTTCATTGGCATCTATCTGATTGACGGAGTCACAGGCAGGATCATCCACTCCTCGGTGCAGAAGAAAGCAAAGGGACCTGTCCACATGGTTCATTCAGAGAACTGGGTGGTGGTGAGTTTATTTATTGTGTCAAGGAGTTGGGGGCTGAACCTTTGTGGAGGAGGCTTTGTATAGAATGATAGAGCTGTTTGGACAGCTAGGACAGAGTCCAACCATCAGCCCAACACCATCATGGCCACTAAACCATGTCCCCAAGTGACATGGCCACAGGTTTCTTGGACATCTGCACCACATCCCTGATACAGCACTGCCTGACCACTCTGCCAGCAAAGGAATTGTTCCTCATGTGCAACTTAAACCTCCCCTGGTGCAACTTCAGGCCATTTCCTCCTGTTCCGTCACCTAATACTAGGGAGAAGAGACCAATTCCCACCTGGCTCCAACCTCCTTTCAGGGAGTTGTAGAGAACAGTGAGGTCTCTCCTCAGCCTTCCCTCCAGGCTGGACAACCCCAGTTCCCTCAGCTGCTTCTCACCAGACCCTTCAGCAGCTTCATTGTCTTTGTCACTCTGCCGCTGTCCTCCTTGGAGTGAAAACTGAACTCGGTATTTGAGGTGTGGCCTCTCCAGTGCCCAGCAGAGGGGCACAGTCACCTCCCTGCTTCTGCTGGCCCCACCATTGTTCAGGCCCTCTTGGCTACCTAAGCACACTGCTGGCACATGTCAGCAGGTCCTTTTCTACCAGGCAAGTTGAGAGCCTTTCCTGTCTTCTCCTGCTACTTGCTGTCTCTGTCTCTCTCAGTACCAGTACTGGAACACGAAGGCACGGCGCAACGAGTTCACTGTGCTGGAGCTCTACGAGGGCACAGAGCAGTACAATGCCACAGCCTTCAGCTCCCTCGACCGCCCCATTCTGCCTCAGGTCCTCCAGCAGTCTTACATCTTCCCTTCTGCTATCAGTGCCATGGAGGCCACCATCACCGAGCGAGGCATCACCAGCCGCCACTTGCTCAGTAAGTCCATGCTGCTCCACCCAGCATCCTGCAGTGACTCAGGTTGGAAGGGACCTCAGAGATCATCTGCTCCGTGGGCAGAGACACCTCTGAGCTTAGAGGTCAAGGCTTCATCCAGCCTGGCTTCAAACACTTCCAGGAGGTGGCATTCACAACCTTCCTAGGCAACCCGCTCCGGAGTTTCATCACCCTCAGATTGCTTCCTCAGCTCCAGTCTAACCCTGCACTCCCTCAGGCTCACAGGTGTCAGGGGCTGGAAGGGACCCAAAGAGATCATCCAGTCCAACCCCCCTGCCAGAGTAGGACCAGACAATCTAGCTCAGGGCACACAGAAACACATCCAGACAGGCCCTGAAAGGCTCCAGACAAGGAGACTCCACAACCTCTCTGGGCAGCCTGTGCCAGTGCTCTGGGACACTTCCAGGAAATAAGTTCCTCCTTGTGTTGAGGTGGAACCTCCTGTGCTGTGCTCAGCTTCCAACCATTCCCCTTTGTCCTGTCTCTAGACACTCTTATGAAAAGTTCCCCTTCAACCTTCCTGTAGGATCCCTTCAGGTATTGGAAGGCAGCTTTAAGGTCCTCCTGGAGTCTTCTTATGTCCAGGCTGCCCACCCCCAGCTCCCTCAGCCTATCCTTATACCAGAGGTGCTCATGAATGTCTTTGTCACATCCACCAGCCAGCTTTGGCACCCAAAAATGCCATTGGCCACCTTGGACCTCCTGTCAAGCTCAAGGATAAGCAGCAGGAGGGTGTTTATGTTAAGAGTTGAAAAATGGGGTCAGAAATGGCCATTTTGAAGCTGTCTCTCTTTTCATTGCACAGTTGGGCTCCCCTCTGGGGCCATCCTCTCCCTTCCTAAGGCTCTGCTGGATCCTCGGCGCCCAGAGATCCCCACGGAGCAAAGCAGGTAGGCAGTGCTCTCTAACAGCTGCTCCTGGGAGGCTTGGATGAGGGATAGATTTTGTGTTTAGCAGGGTAATGTTGAAGCAGAACAGCTCATCCTGGGAGATTCAGGGCAGTTCAGGTGGAGTTATTTGTTGCTGGCTTGTGACAATGGAGGAAATTTGTCTGGGATGCAGCAGCTCCTGGGCACATGAGCAAACCCAGCCTGTTGTCTGCACAACCTTCTGGAGTTTTCAGAATCACACTGTTTTTAGAGCTTTAGAAGCCTGAAAGGAGGCTGCTGCAGTGTGGTCTGACCCAGCTAGTCTCTTTGAGTTTCATCCTGCAGCAAAACTGTCTGCATTATTGGGAAAAGCTGCACAGTTTGCTGGTTTAGGTCAGCTTTTGATGATCACAGAATCACAGAATTGTCAGAGTTGGGAGACACTTCAAGGCTCATCCAGCTCCACTCCCTTGCCGTGGGCAGGGGCACCTAACACTAGATCAGGTTGCTCAGAGCCATGTCCAGCCTGGCCTTAATAAACATCCAGGGAGGAGGCTTCCACCACCTCCCTGAGCAACCAGTGCCAGTGTCTCACCACCCTCATGCTGAAGAACTTCTTCCTAACGTCCAATCTGAATCTGCCTACTTCTGGTTTTGCTCCATTTCCCCTGCTCCTGTCACTACCTGACAGCCTAAAAAGTCCCTCTCCAGCTTTCTTGTAGCCCCCTTCAGATATTGGAAGACCACAATAAGGTCTCCTCTGAGCTTTTTCTTCTCCAGACTGAACAAGCCCAACTCTCTCAGGCTTTCTGAATTAGAATAGAATGAGAATTAGAATAGAATGAGAATTAGAATAGAATGAGAATTAGAATAGAATGAGAATTAGAATAGAATGAGAATTAGAATAGAATGAGAATTAGAATAGAATGAGAATTAGAATAGAATGAGAATTAGACAGGTTGGAAGAGACCTCTAAGCTCATCCAGTCCAACCTATCACCCAGCCCTATCCAATAAACCAGACCATGGCACTAAGTGCTCCGTCCAGTCCTTTCTTGAACACCTTCAGGGATGGGGACTCCATCACCTCCCTGGGCATAAGAGAGCAGCTCCAGCCCTCTGCCCTTCTCTGGTCATGCTGCAGCACATCCAGATCTTTCTTGTAATAGGGGCTCCAGAACTGGACACAGTACTCCAGGTGGGGTCTCAGGAGAGCAGTGTAGAAGGGGAGTCTCACCTCTCCCAACCTGCTGGCCACACACAGATGATGTCTTCCATGTGCTGTTTGATTGAGTTCTAATTTCTCTTCAAATACCTTTCAGGGAAGAGAACCTGATTCCCTACTCCCCTGATGTGCAGATCCACGCTGAGAGGTTTATCAACTACAACCAAACCATATCCAGGATGAGAGGGATTTATACAGCCCCCTCTGGCCTCGAGTCCACTTGTTTGGTGAGTACAGGGTGGTGGCTTCAGTGTGTGACCTGTGGGGTTTGGTGATGGAGCAGCACCATGCCTGTAGCATCTGCCAGGGAGGTTTGTAACCTCATAATGTGGCTGTCTACCACTTAAACATTTCTGCTGCTTAGTCACTGCTGTAGACCTGAGTCAGTCACTACTGATGTGTTGGAGTCACAGAATGGTTTGGGTTGGAGGGGACCTTAAAGATCATCCAGTTCCAACCCCACCCTGCCATGGGTAGGGACAACACCTGCAAGACCAGGATGCTCAAGGCCTCATCCAACCTGGCTTTGAGCACTTCCAGACTGGGAGCCTCCACAGTTTCTCTGGGCAACCTGTCCCAATTATCATAGGATGATTAAGGTTGGAAACGATGTCTGAGTGCAGCCACCAACCAAACACCACTAAACCATCTCCCAAAGTGCCACAGCCACACGTTTCTTAAACACCTCCAGGGATGAGGACTCCCCCATCTCCCTGGACAGCCTGTTCCAATGCCTGACCACTCTTAAAGTGAAGAAATTCTTCCTAATATCCAACCTAAACTGCTCCTGGCACAACTTGAGGTCATTTCCTCTTGTCCTAACCCTAGCAACTTGAGAGAAGAGATCAACACCTACCTCACTGCAACCTCCTTCAGCCTCAAAGCTTCATTAATCTCTTCTCATCTTACCTCTTCAGGTCGTTGCCTATGGCTTGGACATCTACCAGACCCGAGTGTACCCCTCAAAGCAGTTTGATGTGCTGAAAGATGACTATGACTACGTGCTGATCAGCAGTGTCCTCTTTGGGCTGGTTTTTGCCACCATGATCACAAAGAGACTGGCTCAGGTGAAGCTGCTCAACCGTGCCTGGCGGTAAAGGCTGCGAGGGCTGGAGAATGTTGTCTGAGATCTGGACAGGCTTGAAGATCTGCCCCTGCCCCACCTGGCTGCTGGGCTTGGTTAGAAATTCCACCTCGGGTAACTGATGAGTACAAACACCTAGAGAAAGAACAACTTTTGCTGGAAGACATTAAGGAGGAAAAGCTGCTCACACAACAAAGTGCTACGCTGCCTGGTGTCTGCCGGTGAGAGGGGATGGAAAAGAAACATCCATCTGTTAAAAGAACTCTCTGAAACCTCTGCTAGAGCCCTGAGATCTGCTCTCTCTCCCCAGTGTCACTGCAGATAAGGTTAAGGATGTGTGTGGCCTCCTCCCTTCTCACTGCCAGCCAAGATGAGCATCTGGGTGAGAGGAGGATGGGGAGGGGTTGTCATCTGCTGGGCTGTGAATGCCAGCCTGGAGGATGAGTGAGCTGGGAAGAGGAGGAGATGTGGGGTCATAGCAGGGGGAAGAAGGTTAGAAATGGTGGGGGCGTGGGTGAGAAACAGCCTCCTGGGGCCCTCCTCATTCCATTGCAGGGCTGTGGGAGGGATGTGAAGGGCAAGTCTCTCCCCTCTTCTTTATTTATTACGATGGGAATGTGAATTCCTTCCCCCCGTTTCAAAATGGACCTGTATGTGAGGTACAACACGGGGGCTGCCCCGATTCAGGAGCCAAGACCCCCAGCACCAGCTCCTCACCCTTTAAACTCCTCCTTGATGGAATTCAGTGGTCACATCAAGCCCTGAGACACTTCGTTAAGCCCCACAAGAGGCTGTGTCCCATTGGCCGCCTCCCCTCTTGTGCAGATCGCCTCAATAAAAAGCTGCGTGCTGAAGAGCTGGGGCTGTTTTAGGGCTTCTTTTTGGCCCTTTTCGGGTAGGCGAAGCCCTGAGCTCGGGGGCAGCTTCCTTGGTGGGGCAGCTCCACCGTGGGAGCAGCTTCCCAGGGAGGGGCCAGCTCCACTCCAGCTCCACTGGGGGTGTAGCTCCACCGTGGGGGCAGTTCCCCCGGGGAGGCAGCTCCATAAGGGGTGCAGCTCCACCGGGGGCGGGGCAGCTTCACCGTGGGAGCAGTTCCCTCGGGGAGGGGAACTCCACCGTGGGGGAAGCTCCACCGGGGGAGCACCTCTCACGGGAGGGCAGCTCCACCGTGGGGGCAGTTCCCCCGGGGTGGCAACTCCCCGAGGGGTGCAGCTCCACCGGTGGGTCAGCTCCACCGGGGGGCAGCTCCACCGTGGAGGCAGCTCCCCGGGATGGGTCAGCTCCACCGGGGGGCAGCTCCCCGGGGTGGGTCAGCTCCACCGGGGGGCAGCTCCACCGTGGGGGCAGCTCCCCGGGGTGGGGCAGCTCCACCATGGGGGCAGCTCCCCGGGGTGGGGCAGCTCCCCGGGGTGGGGCAGCTCCCCCGTGGGGGCAGCTCCCCGGGGGGGGGCAGCTCCACCGGGGGGCAGCTCCACCGTGGGGGCAGCTCCCCGGGATGGGTCAGCTCCACCGGGGGGCAGCTCCCCGGGGTGGGTCAGCTCCACCGGGGGGCAGCTCCACCGTGGAGGCAGCTCCCCGGGATGGGTCAGCTCCACCGGGGGGCAGCTCCCCGGGGTGGGTCAGCTCCACCGGGGGGCAGCTCCACCGTGGAGGCAGCTCCCCGGGATGGGTCAGCTCCACCGGGGGGCAGCTCCCCGGGGTGGGTCAGCTCCACCGGGGGGCAGCTNGGGTCAGCTCCACTGGGGGAGCAGTTCCACCGTGGGGGAGGCAGCTCCAGGCGGCTGCACCGCGCATGCGCCTCCCTCCCGCCAGGCGCGGCACCCCCACGGCGCATGCGCTCGCCCCGCAAAGTTGCTGACTCATGTAGTGCGCAGGCGCTCGGGCCGGGCCCTCCTCCTCCTCCAATCGGGGGACTCCCTTAGGTCACTTCCTGTGGCGCCG
>VWZI01010630.1:20524-38099 GCA_013396835.1 Psilopogon haemacephalus
TGAAGTTTTTTTTTTTTTTTTTTTTTTTTTTTTTTTTTTGCAGTACCGAGGAACCAGCTGCAGTCAGTGGCAGCAGCTTGTAAAGTGCTGATCGAGTTCTCGCTGCTGCGCCTGGAGAACCCTGACGAAGCTTGTGCTGTGTCACAGGTGAGAGCACAGGTTGGGAAGCTGGGGGCAAGCAGAAATGGCCTTGGACCTCTAGTTCTTGACGTATTTCTTCTAATGTTGCATAAACTAAAATTATTGAAGATCTTAAGTGGCTCAGTAGAGCCTGATACCTGCTGGATCTTCCCTCCTGGGTCCCTTACTCAAGGTTTTGGCTTGTGAGTGAGCCAAAATCAAGGTGGCCTGAAGCTTTGTGTGAGCAGATCTCATATAGTCAGTCAGGGTTGGAAGAGACCACAAGGATCAGGCAGTTCCAATCCCCCTGCCATGCCCAGGGACACCCTACCCTAGAGCAGGCTGCCCTCAGCCTCATCCAGCCTGGCTGCAAACATCTTGAGGGATGTGGCCCCAAACACCTGCCCCTGAGCAACCCATTCCAGGGTCTCACCACTCTCATGCTGAAGAACTTCCTCCTCACATCCAATCTGAATCTCCCCACCTTCAGCTTTGCTCCATTCCCCCTAGTCCTGTCACTCCCTGATAGCCTCAAAAGTCCCTCCCCAGCGTTTTTGTAGCCCATTTCAGATCCTGGAAGGCCACCAGAAGGTCCCCTGGGAGCCTGAGTCTGAGTCTGCTGCAGTTTCCTGCAGTCTAATCTGGGTTTGTGTGACAACCTGCAGCAAAATTCTTCTGTTGCCTGTTTTTAAAGATGTATTCCTTCCCCAGTAGTATTTTAGTCTCAAACTTGTTTCCAAAAGGAGCACAGGAGAGGTATTCACATAGTGTAGCTTCTAATAGGGCTGGCTCTAAGCCTTAGTGTGCCATAGGAGAGAGAACTTTTCCAGCTGTTTTTCCACAACAAGCACATGGGACAGTGTTAGTGGCATGTTAGTAACCTGCAATTAATAAACCATCATGATCTTTGGGCTGAGATCAGAGTGGGTCTTGAGAGGGACTTAGGGATGCTGGTGGATGAGAAGCTCCACATAAGCCAGCAGTGTGCACTTGCAGCCCAGAGAGCAACCAGAGCCTGGGCTGCAGCAGGAGCAGTGTGGGCAGCAGGGTGAGGGAGAGGATTCTGCCTCTCTACTCTACTCTGTTGAGACTCCACCTGGAGCACTAAGCCAAATTTTGGAGCCCTTGTTACAAGAGGGATATGGACATGCTGGAATGTGGCCAGAGGAGGGCCACAAGGACGATCAGAGGGCTGGAGCTGCTCTGCTGTGGAGACAGACTGAAAGAGTTGGGGATGTTCAGTCTGGAGAACAGAAGGCTCTGAGGAGACCTTATTGTGGCCTTCCAGTATCTGAAGGGGTCTACAGGAAAGCTGGAGAGGGACTTAATAGGCTGTCAGGTAGTGATAGGACCGGGGGAATGGAGCAAAACTAGAAATGGGTCGATCCAGATTAGATGTTAGGAAGAAGTTCTTCACCATGGGGGTGGTGAGAGCCTGGCACAGGTTGCCCAGGGAAGTGATGGAAGCCTCATCCCTGGAGGTGTTCAAGACCAGTCTGGATGTGGCTCTGAGCAACCTGATCTAGTGGGAGGTGTCCCTGCCTATGGCAGGGGGGTTGGAGCTGGCTGCTCCTTGAGGTCCCTTCCAATTCAGTGATTTGCCATGCTGCAGTAGCTTTACTGACTTGAGCTTTGCAGTGCCCTCAATGCAGCAGGTAAGAGCAAAGGATCGGGGTTGGACTCGGATGATCTCTTTGGGTCCCTGCCAACCCCTGCCATCCCACGAGGAGGCTAATGGGGTTGAAGAAGGCTGAAGTCATGCTTGCTTTCTTTTTCCTGTGCAGAAACACCTCATCCTGCTGATCAAGGGGCTGTGCACGGGCTGCAGCCGCCTGGACCGCACTGAGATCATCACCTTCACAGCCATGATGAAGTCAGCCAAGCTGCCTCAGACTGTCAAAACCCTCTCTGATGGTTGGTGCTTTGGTTTTCTCCTGCTTGTTCCTGCAGCACGTGAGTTTAGGCACAGCAAACCACCCGGGCTGGATGGTCTGAAAATGAATCTTTTGCTGTTTCCCCTGCAGTAGAGGACCAGAAGGAGCTGGCCTCCCCAGTGAGCCCAGAGCTGAGGCAGAAGGAAGTGCAGATGAACTTCCTCAATCAGTTGACATCAGTCTTTAACCCTAGAGTCTCATCATCACCATCTGTCATGACAGAGACACAGGTAAAGACACAGCCCTAGAGGAGGAGCAGCAGCAGCCTGCCTTTTAGCATTACTAACCTGGTGCAGGGAAGGAGCAGAGGGCAGGAGGTGGTGGTGGGTTTGATCCACAAGTATAGAGAAAACCTTTCTGGAGTATTTGAAGCTTTGTGCAGAGGCTTCCCTGTGACACTTTGTGTTCCTGCTGCTTCCATATCACGTGGAGTGTGTGCTTGCTTTCAGGTGGAAGGAGAAAGTGAGGATCAAGCCTCCACTGATCAAAGCTCTGCAGCCAAGACAAAAAGCATATTCATTGCTCAGAATGTAGCCAGCCTGCAAGAACTTGGTGAGAATTAGCTTCCTGGCTTTGAGGGTGGGGAGGGAGAAGAGTGCTGGAGCAAATGTCTCTGCAGTGTTACAGCTTGGGGTGGGAAGAAACATTCTGAGCTAAGGGATGTGCTGGTTGCATGCTGAGGTAAGCAAGGGAGGCTCAGAGAGTCCTAGATGGGTTTGGGTTGGAAGAGAGCTTCAAGATCATCCAGTTCCAACCCCCTGCCATAGGCAGGGACACCTCCCACTAGCCCAGGTTACTCAAGGCCTCATCCAACCTGGCCTTGAACACTTCCAGGGAGAAGGAATCTACAACCACTTTGAGCAACCTGTTCCAGAGTCTCACTACCCTCAGACTGAAGAACTTCTTCCTCAGCTCCACTCTGACTCTGCTCTGTCTCAGCTTCAAACCATTCCTCTTGTCCTGTCTTCAGCTGGGAGTGTTGAGCCTGGAGAAAAGAAGGCTGAGGGGAGACTTTCTGGCCTTTATGGCTCCCTGAAAGGACCTTGGAGTGAGGTGGGGTTGGTCTCTCCTCCCAAGGAACAAGAGATGGAACAGTGACCTCAAATTGCCCCAGGGGAGGTTTAGTTTGGACATGGGAAGAAACTTCTTCATCAAAAGGGTTCTCAAAGACTGGAACAGGCTGCCCAGGGAGGTGGTGGAATCCTCATCCCTGCAGGTGTTTCAAAGCCCCAGAGCTGTGATGCTGAGGGTCATGGCTTAGCCCCAGCCTTGGCAGAGTTAGAGAATGGTTGAACTGGATGAGCTTCAAGGGCTTTGCCAACCCAGATGACTCCATGATGATGGAGTAGAAGAGATGAATAGAGGCTGTGTTGTGAACTCTGCAGCCATCAGTGGCACCCAAGACGCGGAGAGGTGGTGGAGAGAGGTGCCTGGGTGTAAGTTCTGCGAGCTGGCATTAGCTGAGTCAAAAGGATTGGGAAACTGTGGGGCCCTGCAGCCAGAGTTTCTTGTCCTTGGCTTCCCTGACATCTTCCCCAGGCCTGTTAGAGTTAGAGGATGGTTGGAGTGGACGAGCTCAAAGCTTTTTGCCAACCCAAGCCGTCCTGTGGCGTTTTCTCACCGCGCAGGCTCCAGGTCGAGCAAGACAAAATCACTTCCCCACGAGTGTTAGGGTCTGTGCTGCTGAGCAGCTCTGCCTTGGCACAGCAGAGACAGCACTTCTCAGCTGCTTTGCTTTGCTTGGTTAGGTGGCTCTGAGAAGCTGCTGCGAGTCTGCCTGAACCTGCCATACTTCCTGCGCTACATCAACCGCTTCCAGGACGCGGTCTCAGCCAACTCCTTCTTCATCATGCCAGCCACAGTGGCTGATGCCACTGCTGTCCGCAACGGGTAAGAGCCTGTCACCACCTGGGGGTTCTTTTTTTGGGGTGGGGAAAGGAGGCCTCTTTAATCTGGAGAGGAGAAGACTGAGAGGGGATACGATCAGTGTTGATAAATATCCGAGCGTCAGGAAGGAAGAGACAGGGACAGGCTCTGCTCACCTGCACCCCGAGAAAGGACAAGGAGCAATGGATGGAAACTACAGCACAGGAAGTTCCACCTCAACATAGAATCATAGAATCAGTCAGGTTTGGAAGGGACCAGGAAGATCATCTAGTTCCAACCCACCCGACATAGGCTGGGATACCTCACGCTGGATCAGGTTGCTCAGAGCCTCATCCAGCCTGGCCTTGCCTCATCTTCTCTGAGCTTTGAGGTCTCTTCCAACCTAATCCATTCTATGATTCTGTGTTCCCTCCCAACTCTTAACATCCTGCAACCTGTGACCACTCTTCTGGCTACACTGCATGAGGGAAAAGAGCTCTGCCAGCTGTGCAGGATCAGCTGTTGAGTTGCTTTTCCCCTGCGTGTGTTGGATTGCTGATCCCCTCCACATGTGTCATCCCCACAGGTTTCATTCTCTGGTCATAGATGTGACCATGGCATTGGATACTCTGTCCCTGCCTGTGCTGGAGCCTCTCACACCTACACGTCTCCAGGATGTGACTGTGCTTGCTCTCAGCTGTCTCTATGCAGGTAAAATGCATTTCCTGTGCTGTGTGCTGCTGTGGGGTTGAGGGTTGCTGGACTCTGGGAGAGGTGGGTTCAGTGGGAGCTCTGCTCTCATCCCTCTGTGGCTTTGGATGATGTTGAGATCTTGCTGTTCTCTACAGCTCCCTGAAAGGAGACTGAAGTGAGGTGTGGTTGGTCTCTTCTCTCTGGTATGATGTGATAGGATGAGAGAAATGGCCTGAAATTGTGTCAGGAGAGGTTTAGGTTGGACATGAGGAACAATTTTTTTTGCTGCAACAGTGGTCAGGCTGCCCAGGAGGCATTGGCACAGGCTGCCCAGGGAAGTGGTGGAGACCCTATCCCTGGAGGTATTCAAGCAGCCTGTGGCCATGGCACTTGGAGAGGTGGTCCCATGGCCGTGGTGATGGTTGGACTGGATGACCTCAGAGAGCTTTTCCAACCCAAGTGGATGTGGCACTTGGGGACAAGGTTTAATGGCCATGGTGGTGTTGGGTTGAAGGTTGGCCTCAATGATCCTAGAGGCCTTTTCCAACCCAAACAGTTCTCTGATTCTTTGGAGCTTCAAGTCATTCCACCAGGGAGGTTGTGGCTGCTCCCTCCCTGGAGGTGTTCAAGGCCAGGCTGGATGAGGTCTTGAGCGTCCTGATCTAGTGGGAGGTGTCCCTGCCTATGGCACAGGGGAGTTGGAGCAGGATGATCTTTGAGGTCTCTTCCAACCTAGACCATTCTATGATTCTCTGATTTTTGCCCTGTTTTGTTCCTTCCCTTCTGAGGCTCAGCCCACAAGTAACTTCTACATCTCATGAAGCTGAAAGCTGTGCAGCATCCTGCATAGTCTGGGGCTGAGGTCATGGCAGAGTCGTCCTGGTGACACTGAAAGTCTGATCCATTCTGCAGATGTTCTTGTCTGAGAGAGAGAAGATGTTCAGTCACTCAGTCTGCACAGCCTGTGACTTCTGCTCTCATTTTTCTATTTTTGTTTTTTTTTTTTCTGACAATGCCAATTTGCAGCACTTTGGGCTGCAGCTTAATTGGTTACACTCCCAAATCAACCTCATTTCCCAGGAGTGCTTTAAGTACAGCAGGATCTTGAGTGTGTCTAATTGGTTTGGGCAAGAATTTAAAGAGCTGAAACCTTCCTCATGCTCATTTGTTGAGGTGATATCAGATTAGAGGGTAGCACTTTGCCTCCTTTTCATTCTTCTCAGCTTTCTGTAGGACAAAGATTGACTCTTTTGGGGGTGCTTCAGAATTACTTTGTCATCTGTCAGCTGGAAGGTTGAGTGTTCCCAGTTCCATCAAGTCTTTGGGTGTGCTTCATACAGCTTGATTTCATAGAATCAGGCAGGGTTGGAAGGGACCACAAGGATCAGCCAGTTCCAACCCCCCTTGCCATGCCCAGGGACACCCTACCCTAGAGCAGGCTGCTCACAGCTTCATCCAGCCAGGCCTCATCCCTGGAGGAGTTTCAAAGCCACAGAGATGTAGTGCTGAGGGACATGGTTTAATCCCAGCTTTGGCAGAGTCAGAGAATGATTTGATTTGACCACAGCCTCTGCCAGCCTGGCTGCAAACACCTCCAGGGATCTGGTCCTAAACACCTCCCTGAGCAACCCATTCCAGCCTCTCACCACTCTCATGGTGAAGAACTTCCTCCTCACATCCAATCTGAATCTCCCCACCTCCAGCTTTGCTCCATTCCCCCTAGTCCTGTCACTCCCTGAGAGCTTCAAAAGTCCCTCCCCAGATTTTTTGTAGCCCCCTTCAGATCCTGGAAGGCCACAAGAAGGTCCCCTGGGAGCCTCCTCTTCTCCAGCCTGCACAGCCCCAACTCTTTCAGTCTGTGCTCACAGCAGAGGTGCTGCAGCCCTCTGAGCATCCTCGGGGCCCTTCTTTGGACATGCTTCAGTATCCCTCTTGTCCCAGGGGCTCCAGCACTGGATGCAGTACTCCAGGTAGGGTGCTGAGGAGGAGCATGGAGTCCTCAAGGCCTCAGCTTTTAACAAGGATGTCACTTCTGCTTGCTTTCCATCAGGTGTGAGTGTGGCAACCTGCATGGCCATCCTGCATGTGGGGAGCACTCAGCAGGTACGAACTGGCTCCACGAGTTCCAAAGAAGAAGATTATGAAAACGATGCTGCTACTATTGTACAGAAATGTGTAAGTGAACAAGAGAGTGGTTGGTGGGCAGCAAAGCTGGGGAAGGGATCTGGAGAACAGGGCTGGGGAGGAGCAGCTGAGGGAATTGTGCTTGTTGAGCCCTGGAGAAGAGGAGGCTGTGGGGAGACCTCATCTCTCTCTACAACTCCCTGAAAGGAGGTTGGGGTGAGGTGAGGTTGGGCTCATCTCTCTAGTAATAGGTGATAGCATGAGAGGAAATGGCCTCAAGATGCAGCAGGAGAGGTTTCAGTTGGACATTAGGAAGAATTTGTTGCTGCACAAGTGGTCAGGGATCAGAACAGGCTGGTGGTGGAGTCCTCATCCCTGGAGGTGTTCAAGAAACCTGTAGCCATGGCACCTGGGGACATGATTTACTGGGCGTGGTGGCGCTGGGTTGCTGGTTGGACTGGGTGACCTTGGAGAGCTTTCCCAGCTCAAACCATTCTGTGATTCATTCTCAGCAAGTGCAGTGCAATTCACATTACTGCAATCTGGAGGTTTTTCTTGTTGCCTGCTGGGGTGGTTAAGCATTGCCATGGGTTTGGATCTCTTTGCAGCTTGCACAAGAGGCTGTGGAGAGACCTCAATCCTCTCTGCAATTCCCTGAAAGGATGTTGGGGTGAGGTGGGGTTGGGCTTTTCTCTGTAGTGATAGGTGATAGCATGAGAGGAAATGGCCTCAAGATGCACCAGGGATAGGTTTCAGTTGGACATTAGAAAGAATTTCTTTGCTGCAGGAGTGGTCAGGGATCAGAACAGGCTGCCCAGGGAGGGAGTGGAGTCCCCATCCCTGGAGGTGTTCAGGAAACCTGTAGCCATGGCACCTGGGAACATGGTTTAGTGGGTTGCTGGTTGGACTGGGTGACCTTGGAGAGCTTTCCCAGCTGAAAGCATTCTGTGATTCATTCTCAGCAAGTGCAGTGCAGTTGACATTGCTGCAATCTGGAGGTTTTCTCATTGCCTGCTGGGGTGGTTAAGCATTGCCATGGGTTTGGATCTCTTTGCAGCTTGAAATCTACGAAATGATTGGCCAAGCCATCAGCAATTCACGCCGGGCTGGGGGTGAGGTAAGGTTTGGGTCAGGGGAAGCTTTTGTTTGTTTCATTGTTTTGCTGCTGTGTCTTTGCCATTCCTATTGACACCTGTGTTTGGTTTTGGTTTTTTTTTGGTTTTTTTTGTCTTCTTGGTGCATTTTTGTTTTGCTTTCTCCCCTCCACCACCCCCTTCTCTTTCGGGGTGATAGCATTATCAGAACTTCCAGCTGCTCGGGGCTTGGTGCCTGCTAAACAGCCTCTTCCTCATCTTGAACCTCAGCCCCACGGCCTTGGCTGATAAGGGAAAGGAGAAAGATCCTTTGGCTGCTCTTCGAGTCAGAGACATTATTGCTCGTACCAAGGAGGGCGTTGGGTCTCCCAAACTAGGACCTGGGAAAGGGTATGTAGATGCCTCACTGGAGTTATCATCTGCCACGTGTCCAACCATGCCCAGCAAACAGCTACCATGGGGGCTTGTTGGGCATTTAAACATCCACTTGTAGTTCAGCTCTTGGTCCTTGAGAGGAAGTTGTCCTCTTCAGCATGGCAAAGCAGTCACTTTGCACAGTTTAGTTTATCTAGCTGCAGCACAAGGAGGTTGCAGCTCAACACAAGGGGGAATTTCTTGACTAGAAGGGTCCCAGAGCACTGGCACAGGCTGCCCAGAGAGGTTGTGGAGTCTCCTCCTCTGGAGTTTTTCAAGGCCTGTCTGGATGTGTTGCTGTGTGACCTGAGCTGGATTGTCTGATCCTGCTGTGGCAGGGGGGTTGGACTGGATGAGCTCTTTGGGTCCCTTCCAATCCCTGACATCCTGTGAGCCTGTGAAGAGGAGTTCTTTACTGAGTGGGTGGGCAGGCACTGGATTGGGCTGCCTAGGGAGGTGATGGAGTCACCATCTCTGTTGTATGTTGCTCAGTAGAGAATAGCTAAAAGGAGGTCGTAGTCAGGCCTGATGCTGGTCTCTTCTCCCAAATTACTAAGGATAGGAAAAGAGGAAATGGTCTCAAGTTGCTTCAGAGGAGGTTTAGATTGGATGTGGGGAGGAAGTTCTGGAATGGGCTGCCCAGGGAGGTGGTGGAGTCACCATTCCTGGAGGTGTTTAAAAAAAAAAAGAGTGGATGTGATGCTTGAGGCTATGGTCCAGTGATTAAAGATGCTGGGATGAAGGTTGGAGTGGATGATCCTGGTGGTCCTTTCCAAGCACAGTGCTTAGATGTTGTGCTGAGGGATTTGCTTTAGTCAGGGACTTGCCAGTGTGAAACTAATGATTGGACTCTATGATCTTAAAGGTCTTTTCCAATCTAAGAAATTCTGTGATCTATCTCTGCATTTTTTTGCCCCTGAAATGAGACTCTTGTGCTTTTCTGCTCCTGCAGGCATCAAGGCTTTGGTGTGCTGTCAGTGGTGCTAGCAAACCATGCCATCAAGCTGCTGTCCTCCCTCTTTCAGGATCTGCAGGTGGAGGCATTGCACAAGGTCTGTAGGTAGCATCCTCCTCCTGCTGCGAAACATTTTGGCCTTCTCCCCTGAAAGACACTTGAAATTCTCTTCTCCCTGCTCTCCTCCAGGGCTGGGAGAGTGATGGTCCACCAGCAGTGCTGGATATCATGGCTCAGAGCACATCCATCCAGAGAATCCAGCGCCTGATCGACTCTGTGCCACTCACTAACCTGCTGCTGACTTTGCTCTCAACTTCCTACAGAAAGGTAGGAACCAGCATCCAGCTCCAGGATTTCTGTAGCTGAACCACTTCTGCTAACTCATCCACAGGGGAAAAATCCTCAGTTTACAAACTGTGGGACCGAGCTAAAGAAGTATTCAGAATTCTTCTTTCAGAAGCTGTCAGTGGAGCTTCTGCCTTAAATTCTTTTCAGAGATTGTTCATTGTAAAACTCATTCTAACCCTTTTTTTTTTTTCCCTCTGATTTCAGTGGTATTGGTGAGTTTAGTGAGAAGATGCAGAGGCTGTGTTTGAAAATGGTTGTTTTTAGTTAGAGCTCTGCTTGAAATGTTGCCTGTTTGATTGGGGTGCAGCAAGCAAAGTGTGGCCAGCAGGTCTAGGGGAGGTTCTTCTCCCGCTCTGTTCTACCCTGCTAAGACCACACCTGGAATACTGTATCCAGTTTTGGGCTCCCTAGTTCAAGGGAGGCAGGGATCTACTGGAGAGAGTCCAGTGGAGGCTGGGACTGGGGGAGTTGAATATCTCTGCTGTGAAGAAAAGCTGAGAGCCCTGAGGCTGTTTATTCTGGAGAAGAGAAGGCTGAGAGGGGATCTGATCTATGTCTGTAGATATCCAAGGGGTGGATGCCAAGATGCAGGTGCCAGGCTCTTTTCAGTGGTGCCCAGTGACAGGACAAGCACCAGTGGGTATAAGCTGGAATCCAGGAAGCTCCACCTCAACATGAAGAGAAACCTCTTTGGTGTGAGGGTGCTGGAGGCCTGGAGCAGGCTGTCCAGAGAGGTGGTGGAGTCTTCTTCCCTGGAGGCTTTCAAGACCCATCTGGGTACATTCCTGTGTGACCTGCCCTAGGTCATCCTGCTTTGGCAGGGGAGTTGGACACAGTCTCCAGAGGTCCCTTCCTACCATTCTGTAATTCTATGAAGTGCTCACCAATACCACTGAGCTAAGAGAGAGGGGGCAATCTCTGGAGAGATTCCAAACCCCAGCTGCATGTGTTCCTTTGTGATTCTGCTTTGGCAGGGTGGGGTTGGACTGGTTGATCTCTAGAGACCCCTTCCACCCCCTCCACCACTCCACAATTCTATTTTCAACCATCCTGTGTGTGGTTTTTCCTACAACTTAAGGGCGAGAAGCCTTGGAAAAACTGTTAGCAAACTAGTTGAGACAAACCTGTTAGAGAAGAATGAAAATGGGCTAGGAAGTTCCTCTTGCTTTCAAGTTCTTCTCTCTCCTGAAGCCCTGAGTTGAACTTCTCCTGCTGTTCTTCCCAGGCTTGTGTCTTGCAGCGCCAGAGGAAGGGCTCCATGAGCAGCGACGCCAGCGCCTCCACCGACTCCAATACTTACTATGAGGATGACTTTAGCAGCACTGAGGAGGACAGCAGCCAAGGTAATGGAGTCTGCAGCAGGAGCTTACACTGCCTTTCAGATGCAGGGGGAACCTGGCTGCTGGGCTGTGTCCTTTTTGGATTGGGGTGACTGAAAATGCTAAAAAGTGCAACTGGTTTGGAAGATCGTAGAATGGTTTAGGTTGGAAGGGAGCTCAAAGCTCAGCCAGTGCCAACCCCCTGCCATAGGCTGGTATGGGAAGCTCTTCAAGCTGGTGTGCCATAGCAGGGGTTAACTGGCAGTGCCAACTGCCTTGGCAGGCAGGGTAAATGTCAGGTAGCTTAAGTATGTTGATGATGGGGAATCAGTGAGTGGCTTGGAGAAGTTTTCTCTGCTGTCAAGTGGAACATAGAATCACAGAATGGTTTAGGTTGTTAGGGAGCTCAAAGCTCAGCCAGTTCCAACCCCCCTGTGCCATAGGCAGAGACACCTCCCACTAGAACAGGTTGCTCAAGGCCTCATCCAAGCTGGCCTTGAACACCTCCAGGGAGGAAGCAGCCACAACCTCCCTGGGCAACCTGTGCCAGTGTCTCACCACCTGCCCTGTAAAGAACTTTCTCCTAACATCCAGTTTCAGTCTCCCCTCTTTCAGTTTAAACCCATTCCTCCTCCTCCTGTCATTACAAGACCTTGTCAATAATCCCTCCTGTAGTCCCCTTCAGATCCTGGAAGGCCACTCCAAGGTCTCCTTGGAGCCTTCTCTTCTCCAGGCTGCAAAGCCCCAACTCTCTCAGCCTGTCCTCATAGCAGAGCTGCAGAGCTGCAGCCCCCTGAGCATCTTTTTGGCCTCCTCTGGACTGGCTCCAGATCTGAACAGCTTTAGTGCTGCCTGTGAGGTGTTCATGTAAACAGGAGCCCGAGTGGCTGGCACTGGGCTGTATTTCCTTAAGAGGAGAGTAGAAATGATTTCATGTTGTGCATTCCTGTTGGACTTGTGTAAAAGTGATTTGGGAAGGCAGAAAGGGAGATGGCAGAGCCCTTAGCTCTGCTGACTGAAGCTCCTTTCTAAGCTGAGCACTCCCCACAAGGTGCTTGCTCGTGACACTGCGCTTCTGTTTCTCCTGCCTGCTGCTTTAGATGACGACAGTGAACCAATCCTTGGGCAATGGTTTGAAGAGACAATCTCTCCCAGCAAAGAAAAAGTGGCTCCACCACCACCTCCTCCACCACCCCCTTTGGAGAGCTCCCCAAGAGTGAAGAGCCCAAACAAACAGACCACTGGGGAGAATGGGAACATCCTGGCCAGCCGCAAAGACCCGGAGCTGGTATGGGAAGCTCTGCAGGCTTCATGAAATAGCTGCTGTGCCATAGCAAGGCTTAACTGGCCTGAAAGATCCCCCTTGTGTTGAGCTGGAACCCCCTGTGCTGCAGCTTCCATCCATTGTTCCATGGCCTGTCCCAGGGAGCAAGTGAGCAGAGCCTGTCCCCTGCCTCCTGACCCTCAGATGTTTATAAATGTTGATTAATCCCCTCTCAATCTTCTCTTCTTCAGAATAAGCAGCCCCAGGTCCCTCAGCCTCTCCTCCCCAGCAGTACTGCAGTTCCCTCAGCATCCTCATAGCCCTCCCCTGGACCCTCTCCAGCAGATCCCTGACCCTCTGCAACTGGGGAGCCCCAAACTGAAGGCAGTGCTCACAATGAGGTCTCAGCAGGGCATAGTAGAGGGGGAGGAGAACCTCCCTTGATCTGCTGGACACACTCTACCTAATGCACCCCAGGATCTCATTTGCCTTCTTGGCCCCCAGGGCACATTGCTGCTCCATGGATGTTCTCCCCCAGCACTCTCAGCTCCCTCTCCTTGGGGCTGCTCTCCAGCAGTCACCTCCCAGCCTGTCCTGCTGCAGTTTATTCTTCCTCCCCAGGTGCAGGACTCTGCACTTGTCCTTGTTGAGTATCCTTTGTTTCCTCTGTGCCCAGCTCTCTCTGGATGGCCTCCCAGCCTGCAGCTGCCTCAGCCAAGCCTCCCAGTTTGGTGTCATCAGCAAACATGCTGAGCAGCCTCTGTCTGTCTGTCTGTCCTCTCATCAATGTCATTGATGAAGCTGTTGAACAGCACCAGACCCAGCTGGGTTTTTGTTGGTTTTTTTTTGGCTGTTATTTTTTTTTTGTTTGTTTAAAGTTGATTTCTAACCCCTCTGCTTTTGTGACTTCTCCAGCATGCTTCTCTCTCTCTTTTTTTTTTTTTTTTTTTCCCTTTTCAGTTTTTGAGCCTAGCTTCCAACATTTTGAACTTCATCACTTCCTCCATGCTGAACTCCAGGAACAACTTCATCCGCAACTACCTGAGCGTCTCTCTCTCGGAGCAGCACATGGCTACCCTGGCCAGCATCATCAAAGAGGTGGATAAGGATGGGCTGAAGGGTGAGTGAGCAGAAGCTCTGTAGGATTTACAGAGAGAGGTTTTCTTAGCTCCAGTTGGAAACCTGGAATCTAGGAGAGCAGTGGTAGTGAGCAGCCTGACCCCTGTTCTTGCAGGTACGTCGGATGAGGAGTTTGCTGCTGCGCTCTATCACTTCAACCATTCCTTGGTGACCTCAGATCTTCAGTCTCCTGCCTTGCAGGTGAGTTCCCAACACAAAAGAGATGTGGATCTGCTGGAGTAGGTCCAGAGGAAAGCCACAAAGATGGTCAAAGGGCTGGAGCAACTCTCTGATGAGGAGGGGCTGAGAGAGTTGAGTCTGTTCAGCCTGCAGAAGAGAAGGCTCTGGGGAGGTCTCAGAGCTGTGTTTCAGTGTCTGAAGGGGACTGTGCTGGTGTGAACTAATTGGGGGATTTAAATGAGAAATTAGGCTATAGGCTGAGAAAGGAAAACACTGATGATGCTACTTCACTCATAGCTTTACTGAGAAAGAAAAAAATTGTTTAAAGAGTTGTAACCCAAATATAGCTAAGTCAGACTGTTCTGGGCTGGGGCTGCTTCTGCGTGGCTCTGCCAAACCACCACAGGGACCTACAGGAAGGCTGGGAAGGGACTGTTTAAAAGGGCCTGTGATGACAGAATGAGGGGCAAAGGGTGTGAAAGTGCAGCAGGAGAGGTTCAGGTTGGATATGAGGAGGAAGTGGTGCACAGTGAGGGTGGGGAGACACTGGAACAGGTTGCCCAGGGCTGTGATTGAGGCCCCATCCCTAGAGACATCCAAGATCAAACTTGATGTGTCCCTGGGCAGCCTACTCTAGTTGGAGGTGTCCCTGCTGAGTGCAGGGAGATGGGACAAGAAGACTTCTCTTTTGTTCCAGAACACACTCCTTCAGCAGCTGGGAGTTGCTCCTTTCTCTGAAGGTCCTTGGCCTCTCTACATCCATCCCCAAAGTCTCTCTGTGCTCTCAAGACTTCTCCTGATTTGGCAGCATAAAGCCAGTGCCCAGGGAGATCCTGATGTTCCAGAATGCCTTAAAGTGTGGGAAAGGTGAGGTCATTTTCTCTTCTTTTATGTCAGTCATCTTTTACCTCTCTGCTTTCCTACCAAGTGTGTGTTTGTTCTCTGAGCAGTGCTGCTGTGTGCTGCTAGGAGGAGCAGAGGGGCAGGCTGCTGTGTTGCAGCCTTGCCTCTAGGAACAGTTGTGCCTCTCTGACTCCCTTCGATGGTCCTTCAGCTTTTCCATCAAATGGATTTGCTGCTAATGAAGATTTCTGTAGGGTTTGCTGGCTGCCAGGCTTGTTCCTATATTTGATGTAGTGAATGCATGAAGGAAAATGTGGCCAGCAGGTCCAGGGAGGTTCCTCTTCATAGAATCACAGTATCAAGGACTGGAAGGGACCACCAAAGCTCATCTGCTGGATCCCCTGTGCTAGAGCAGGATCACGCAGAGCAGATCACACTGGAACACATCCTGGTGGTTCTTGAATAGCTCCAGAGAGGGAGACTCAACAATGCCCCTGGGTAGCCTGTTCCAGTGCTCTGTCACCCTCACAGAGAAAAAAATCTTCCTCAGGTTCACATGGAACCTTCTATGGCTCAGCTTCCACCCAGTGCCCCTTGGCCTGTTGCTGGGCATCACCCAGCAGAGCCTGGCTCTTCCCCTCTGCTCTGCCCTGCTGAGGCCATGTCTGGAGTCCTGAGGCCGTGTCTGGAGTCCTGGGTCCATCTCTGGCTTCCCCAGTTCTACAGAGACAGGGAACTGCTGGAGAGAGTCCAACAGAGGCTCCAGAGCTACTGAGGGGCCTGGAGCAGCTCTGTGAGGAGCAAAGGCTGAGAGCCCTGGGGCTGAGAACCTGCAGAAGAGCAGCCCCAGAGGGGATCTGAGCAATGCTCAGCAAGAGCTAAAGGAGCTGTGAGGGGCAAGAGGCTGGGGTCAGACTCGTGTCAGTGGTGCCCAGGGACAGGTCAGGGAGCAATGGGCATAAACAGGAGCCCAGGAGGTTCCACCTCAACATGAGGAGAACCTTCTTTGGTGTGAGGGTGCTGGAGGCCTGGAGCAGGCTGCCCTGAGCAGTTGTGGAGTCTCCTTGTCTGGAGGGATTCTGTCCCCACCTGGCTGTTGTGCTGCTGGGCAAGCTGCTGTGAGTGCCCTGCTTTAGCAGGGGGGTTGGACTGGATGGTCCCTAGAGGTCCCTTCCATCCCCACCATGCTGGCATCCTGCGAAGTTGCCAGCATTAGCAAGGTCAGCAGAACAATTTGATCATGAAAATGTTCTTCCGGTCTCCAGCTGAAGAGGTTTTGGAGAGGGACCTAAGCAAGGAAAGAGTTAAACCTGATCAGCTTCCTCTCTCTCTGAGGCAGGTTCGTGGGCACCCTGAAGCAGAACGCCCTGCAGGGGACCCTCCCTGGTGACACAGAAGATCTGAACGTGGAGCACCTCCAGCTGCTGCTCCTCATCTTTCACAATTTCTCCGAGCGGGGTCGCAGGTCCATCCTGATGCTCTGCATCCAGACCATCGTGGAGCTGACAGGCAACATGGAGACCCAGCAGGCTTCTGTGCCACTCATCGTGGCACGCCTGCTCTTGGTGTTTGACTACCTGCTCCATCAGTATGCCAAGGCTCCTGTCTACCTGTTTGAACAGGTAAAGCTCTGGGAGTTCATCCTGGGTGTTGGACTGGGTCACCAGCAAGAAATCTGCAACAGGCAGTCATAGAGTGGCTTAGGTTGGAAGGGAGCTTAGAGATCATCTCCTCCAACCCTTCTGCCATGGGCCACTGCTGGCTGTTCAAGGCCTTATCCAACCTGGCCTCAGACACCACCAGAGAGGAGACATCCTCAGCCTCTCTGGGCAACCCATTTCAATCTCTCATCACCCTCCTACTGAAGAACTTCTTCCCTGGATCCAGTCTACTCTCCCCCAGCTTCAAACCGTTCCACCTTGTCCTCATCTTGAGTACTGCCATCAGTTTTGGGCTCCCCAGTGGAAGAGGGACAGGGATCTGATGGAGAGGGTCCAGTGTAGGGCTCCAAGGATGATGAGGAGACTGCAGCACTGCCTAGGGAGGAGAGGCTGAGGGACCTGGGGCTGCTTAGTCTGGAGAAGAGAAGACTCAGAGGGGATTGAATCAATGGTTATAAATATCTGAGGGCTGAGGGTCAGGAGCAGGGTACAGGCTCTGCTCACTGCTCCCTGCCATAGGCCAAGGAGCAATGGATGGAAGCTGCAGCACAGGAGGCTGCAGCTCAACACAAGAGGCAACTTCTTGCCTGTGTGGGTCCCAGAGCAGTGGCACAGGCTGCCCAGAGAGGTTGTGGAGTCTCCTTGTCTGGAGCCTTTGCAGGCCTGTCTGGATGTGTTCCTGTGTGTCCTGAGCTAGATTGTCTGGTCCTGCTGTGGCAGCGAGGTTGGACTTGATGAGCTCTTTGGGTTCCTTCCGTTCTGTTCTGTTCTATTCTAAATCTCACAACCTCTTTGGGCAACCTGTTGCAATGTCTCAGCACCCTCACTGGCAATAATGGGATGCTGCTGTTGTGTGTCTGGCTTTTTCAGCTGAAAATTGCTTCAAGCTGCTCACTCCAGAATTCAAATCATCAGGCAGGGTCCAGGGCTTCCCTCAGAAGCTGGGCTGGTTGTGTTCTAGCAGCAGAGTACTTTGCATTCCATGGTTCCTTTGCTGCTGGTGGGTGATACCTTTCTCCCCAGCCTTCCTGACAGGGATGTCATGGGAGGGTTTTCATTGCTTTCCTTTTTGTGACTTTAGGTGCAGTATAATTTGCTGACTCCCCCCATTGGCTGGGTGAGTGGATCCCAGGACAGCAGCAGGCGAACATCTGTCCCACTTTATCATGGCTTCAAAGAAGTGGAAGAGAACTGGGCCAAGCACTGTTCATCAGGTAAGAAAGAAAATGAGAGGAGTTCTTCATTCCCAACTTTGCCTTTCACAGGTAGAGCTGAGAACTCTACCCTGTGCCCTGGGGTGGGTCACTTTTTCCTCTGGTAGTGGGAATAGTTAGGCAGGGAAGTGTCTGTAATGCAAGAAAAGCCAAATTACTGTCACCTAGGAATATGCTACAGGTAATGAATGATGTATGTGTTGTGTCAGAGCTATAGGAGCAGGAAGAGCTTGGCTGCATGCACAGGTTGAAGCACATCATAGAATCATAGAATGGTTTAGGTTGGAAGGGAGCTCAAAGCTCAGCCAGTTCCAACCTCCCTGTGCCATAGGCTAAAACAGGTTGCTCAAGGCCTGATCTAGCCTGGTCCTCAACACCTCCAGGGAGGTTGTGGAGCACAGAACCTCCCTGGGCAACCTGTGCCAGT
>VWZI01010630.1:38145-82447 GCA_013396835.1 Psilopogon haemacephalus
ATCTTGGTCTGGCCTGGCTCCAACACTTGCATGTGCTGCTTGTGCTGGGGGCTGCAGAGCTGCAGACAGTGCTGCAGGTGGGGTTTGAGGAGAGCAGAGCCAAGGGGCAGAATCCCCTCCCTTGCCCTGCTGCCCACAGCTGCTCTTGCTGCAGCCCAGCACACAGTTGCTGTCTGAGCTGCACTCACACTGCAGCCTCATCTTGAGCTTTGCATCAACCTTCTTGTTTTGGGGGGCTTGTCTGCTGTGGGGCTAGCTTAGGAGAATCTGGCATTGGTCTTACAATGTGGAAGGACGTGGAGATGGAGGAGAGAGGCTAAAAACCATTCTACCTAATTAAAGCTGTCACTTTGAACCTCATTGTCTGTCCTGGCATTCCAGATGCAGTCCCACAGCCCAGGTTCTACTGCATCCTGTCTCCAGAAGCTTCTGAGGATGATCTGAACCGCCTGGATAGCACGGTACAGGCCTTGCTGCTTTGCACACCTTTCTGTCAGCCTCTGAGGGCTGTGTTGGTTGGAGCAATGGCAGGGAAAGCAGACAAGAAGGGGAAATTTGATGAAGCAGAGAGAGACCTGAAATGCTGGACGGAGTGGAGAAAAGAAAGATGCTATTCCTAGAGCACCACGTTGGAAGGGACCTCAAGGTTCACCTGCTCCAACCTTAATGATGTGCTGTCATAGAATGGATTAGGGTGGAAGAGACCTCAAAGCTCAGCCAGTTTCAATCCCCCTGTGCCATAGTCAGGGACACCTCCCACTGGAACAGGTTGCTCAAGGCCTCATCCAACCTGACCTTGAACACCTCCAGGGAGGGAGCAGCTCCAACCTCCCTGGGCAACCTGTGCCAGTGTTTTCACCACCCTCACTGGAAAGATCTTTCTTCTAACATCCAGTTTAAATCTCTCTGCCAGTTCAAGCTCATTCCCTCTTGTCCCCTCATGACAAGACCTTGTCAATAGTCCCTTCCCAGCCTTCCTATAGGCCCCTTTCGGATGCTGGAAGGGGACTCTAAGGTCTCCTTGAAGCCTTCTCCAGGCTGCAGAGCCCCAACCCTTGTAGCCTGTCCTCATAGCAGAGCTGCTGCAACCCTCTGAGCATCTTTCTGAGCCCTCCACACTTACTTTTCAGTGCTTCTGAAACCTCTGAGGCAAAGCCACGTGGCACTGGAGTTGTTTTCTCAACGTTTTGCTCCTCCTGGGTTTTGTTTTCCTTACTGAATTCCCTTCCCCAGTCAGAGCAGCAGAAGGAAGCATGCATGGAGCAAAGCCACAACCCCAAGATTCATGCTTGCTTCATGCCTGCTCCCTTCTAACCAGTTTGTTGGTGCTCTGACTGGAGAAGGGAAATCCCCAACAGAATTGACTTCCTGAGGTCTTCTTTTGCATAGGTTTTGGTCTGTGGCTGTTTGGAGTGCTTAAGAGGAGAGCTTGGCTGTGTGTAAATGCTGAGCTGTGCCATGTCATAGAATCCCAGACTGGTTTGGGTTGGAAGGGACCTGTAATGCTCATCCAGTCCAAACCCCTGCAGTCAGCAGGGAGATTTTTGGCTAGAGCAGGTTGCTCAAAGCCCCATACAACCTGACCTGGAATGGTTCCAGGGTTGGGGCATCTCCCATCTCTCTGGACTACCTGAGGCAGGCTGTCACCACCCTCAGCATAAAAAATGTCATCCTTGCTATGTGGTTTCAATCTCCCCCTTCTAGTTTAAACTTAAACCCTCACCCTTTGTCCTGTCACAGCAGACCCTGCTAAAAATAATTGCCCCCACCTTGCTTACAGCTCCCCCTTTAAATATTGCAAGGCTTCACTGTGGTCTCTCCAGAACCTTCCCTTCTCCAGGCTGAACAGCCCCCAGCTCTCAGCCTGTCCTCACAGGAGAGATGTTTCCAGCCCTCTGATCATTTTGGAGGCCCCTTGGCAAAGGCACACCCCTGACTTGTCATCTCTTGCAGGTCTGTGAGGTTCTTTACTCCAGGACCATGAAGTACGATGAGCTGTACACAGCCCTCACCACGCTGCTTGCTGCTGGGTCGCAGTTTGATACACTGAGGAGGAAAGAGAACAAAAATGTCACTGCACTGGTAAGAATGTTGCTGTCTGCTCTGTGTTGAGCCTTCAGAGGTTGCAGGTTGAAGCAAAGCCATTCAGCAAAGTGTTCTGGGCAGTGGTTGGAGCCATGGGGATCTTAACATTCCCCATGCTAATCGTGGAATCAGTGAGGTTGGGGAAGGTCACTGAGTGCAGCTTTCAGCCCAAAACCACCGTGGCCACTAAACCATGTTCTCAAGTCCATGCATTTCTTGAACACCTCCAGGGATTGGAGACTCCACCACCTCCCTGGGCAGCCTGTTCCCATCCCTGACCACTCTTGCAGCAGAGTAATGGTTCTTTGTGTTCAACCTAAATTTTCCCAGGCACAATTTGAGGCCATTTCCTCTTGTTCTGTCATCTGAACAAGGGAGAAGAGACCAACTCTAAGGTGACATTATTGTGGCCTTCCAGTATCTGAAGTGGCCTAAAGAAAAGCTGGAGAGGGACATTTGAGGCTATCAGGTGGTGGCGGGACTAGGGGGAACGGAGCAAAGCTGGAGGTGGGGAGATTCAGATTGTGAGAAGGAAGTTGTTGAGCATGAGAGTGGTGAGAGGCTGCAATGGGTTGCCCCTGCAGGGAGGTGTCTGGGGCCAGATCCCTGGAGGTGTTTTTGGCCAGGCTGGCAGAGGCTGTGGTGAGGCTGCTCTAGGGTAGGGTGTCCCTGGGCATGGCAGGGGGGGTGGAACTGCCTGATCCTTGTGCTCCCTTCCAACCCTGACTGATTCTATGATTCTAACTCCCACCTCACTCCAACCTCAGTTAGAATCTTAGAGTTGTCAGGGTTGGAAAGGATCTCAAGGGTCATCCAGCTCCAACCCTCTTGCCATGGGCAGGGACACCTCACACTAGATCAGGTTGCTCAGAGCCTGGCCTTAAAACCTCCAGGACTGAGGCTTCTACAACCTCCCTGGGCAACCTGTTCCAATGTTTCACCACTCTCATGGTGAAGAACTTCTTCCTAACATCCAATCTGAGTCAGGTAGCTGAAGAGGTCTCCTCTCTGCCTCCTTTTCTGCAGGCTGATGGTAGTGGTGCTGCCTTTTAGGAGTTTTTTAAATGCATGTTTCAGACTTATTGCATGCCCCTGATTATCCCAGGAGGTCTGGCTGGAATATGTGAAGCAGAAAACAGTTTGTATCCTCATTCCTTTTTCTTTCCTCCCTCCTCTTTGTTGTACAATGTGGCAAACCCTGAGTGCAATGCTGTGACTCTGGCACACCTAGAGAGGAGCCTGGAGTCTCTGGTTTCAGTAGCTGTGATGGTGGAAGCTGCAATCTGTCTCTTTATTGACTTCTCCAACTGCTGTGTCGTTTAGGAAGCCTGTGCACTTCAGTACTACTTCTTGATCCTGTGGAGGATTCTGGGCATTTTACCTCCTTCCAAAAACTACATGAATCAGTTGGCTACCAACACACCAGAGATGAGCGAATGTGACATCCTGCACACCTTGCGCTGGTCCTCTCGCCTCAGAATCACCTCCTATGTCACCTGGATCAAGGTGCAGCTTCCTCTTTTTGGGGGCTTTTGTCATGTTTGATAGTTAAGAATCACAGAGTTTGTTGGAAGGGACCTCTGGAGGTCATCCAGTGCAATCCCCTGCTAGAGAAGGGTGACCTAGGGTAGGTCACGCAGGAACGCATCCAGGAAGGTTTTGAATGTCTCCAGGGAAGGAGATTCCACAACCTCTCTGGGCAGCCTGCTCCAGGGCTCCATCACCCTCACTGTGAAGAATTTTCTCCTCATGTTGAGGTGGAACCTCCTGGGTTCCAGCTTGTACCCCTTATTCCCTGTCCTATCACTGGCTACCACCAAAAAGAGCCCGGTACCTTCCTTTTGGCACCCACCCCTCAGCTATTGATAGGCATTGATCAGATCCCCTCTCAACCTTCTCCAGACATGGCTCTTTCAGCCTTTTTTTTCATAGGAGAGAGGTTCAGGTCCCCAAGTCACCCTCACGACTCTGTTGGACTCCCTCCAGCAGATCTTTGTCTCTCCTGAATTGGGGAGCCCAAAAGCTGAGCAGCCTTTTGCTCCTGCACACTCCTGTGGGCACAGTGGTGAGGAACAGGAGCCTGTGTCCCTCTTTTCTCAAGTGTTGTAGCTTGGGGGTTGGCAGATTGGTTCATTCCACAGCACTTTCAGAATGTGACAGGCGTGGGTTTCTTTTGGGGCCTCTGCAGGATCACCTCACCAAGCAGGGCATGAAAGCTGAGCATGCTGCTTCTCTGACTGAGCTGGCCTCCAGCAAGTGCAGCTCAGTGAAGTACGACGTGGAGATAGCTGAGGAGTACTTTGCTCGCCAGGTGAGATGGGGAGGGTGGAAGTGGGCAGGAGATGCTCCTGGGGTCGTGGAAATGATTTTTTCACTCACTGTCCCATCCCTTTCTGCTTCAAGATATCTTCTTTCTGTGGTGTTGACTGCACAACTATCCTCCAGCTGCACGAAGTTCCCAGTTTACAGTCCATTTACACCCTGGATGCTGCCATCTCCAAGATTCAGGTTTCCCTGGATGAGCACTTTTCCAAGCTGGCTGCAGAAACTGATCCACACAAGTCTTCAGAGATCACCAAGAACCTCCTGCCTGCTACTCTACAGCTTATTGACACTTATGCTACGTTTACCAGGTAGTTCCTTTAGAGTCAGCAGTAGGAACATGATCTCCTGGGCATGATGAGGCTTTCTCAGCTTTTTGGTTGGTTTCTTGCCTTGTTTTTTTGTAGTACACTTTAAACTGTTCTAACATAGCTCCTCTAGAGTGTCCATTGTTTTAAAAGGAGAAGGAAAAGTAGCTTCTTGAGTCATGTAGGTGAAGCTGTTGTTTCTAAGCAGCCTCCTTGTCTGATCTGTGAAAGCTTTCTTGCAAGCTTGCCAAACCAGCTTATCCTCCAGAGATGAAACCTCCTCCGGAGCAGTGCTACTTAAGGTTATTTCAGTCAGGTAAAGACAGAGAGAGGGAGGCTGAATTCTTCCACTAAGAGTCTGAAGTCTTCTAAACTCTCCTTAGTAGCTGTGCAGAAGAGAGCAAAAGGCAATCAGTTTTCAATTTGCAGTGGGTGCTTTACTTGGGAAGTAGCTCAGAGGAGATCAAAGCCCACAGCTCCCTTAGCGGTGTAACAACATTAGGGGCAGAACTTCAGCAGGTTGCTTTCATACCTGTCGCTGTGTTGCCATGCTTGGCTCTGAAATGCAGAGCTGTTGCCTGAAGGAAAATCCTTTCCATCCCAAATGGCAGATCTTACTTGCTGCGGAGCCTGTCTGAGGAAGGCTCCACTGAGAACAAACCCTCTGAAGAGAAGCTGCGAGGTTACGCTGCTGTCCTGGCCGTTGGATCCAGCCGCTGCAAGTCAAACACTCTAGGTGAGGCTACTGGAGAAGTCCCCATTTAGAATCCTACAATCAGTCAGGGTTGGAAAGGACCACAAGGATCAGGCAGCTATTGGCCTTCCATCTTCTCACCAAGCATCTTAGCTCCGTCTCCACCATGGAGCCATCCAGCCCAGGGCTCTCATAGAATCAGTCAGGGTTGGAAGGGACCACAAGGATCAGGCAGTTCCAACCCCCCCTGCCATGCCCAGGGACACCCTGCCCTAGAGCAGCCTGACCACAGCCTCTGCCAGCCTGGATGAAAACACCTCCAGGGATGTGGCCCCAACCACCTCCCTGGGCAACCCATTGCAGGCTCTCACCACTCTCATGCTGAACAACTTCCTGCTCTGCAGGGGTGAAGCTTTCTGCAGTGCTGCCAATCTTCCATGTCAAAGCTGTGTGCTGCTTAAAGTGGCCTTGACCACTTTGTTCTAATGAGTGTCTGACACTGGCAGCAGCACACTGGGAAGTTTTAGAATTGTCAGGGCTGGAAAGGACCTCAAGGATCATCCACTTTCAGCCCCCCTGCCATGGGTATGGACACCTCACACTGCTAGATCAGGCTGCTCAGAGCCTTACCTGGGGGTCTGGGTGGATGAGAAGCTCAACATGAGCCTGCAGTGTGCACACATGGCTCAGACAGCCAACCGTGTCCTGGGCTGCATTAAGAGAGGCATTACCAGCAGGGCAAGGGAGGGGATTCTGCCCCTTTACTCTGCTCTCATCACACCCCACCTGCAGCACTGTGTGCAGTTCTGAAGTCCCCAGCACAAGAAGGACATGGAAGTGTTGGAGAGAGTCCAGAGGAGGGCCATGAGGATGCTCAGAGGGCTGCAGCAGCTCTGCTATGAGGACAGGCTGAGGGAGTTGGGACTTTGCAGCCTGGAGAAGAGAAGGCTTCCAGGAGACCTTGGAGTGGCCTTCCAGTATCTGAAGGGGGCTACAAGAGGGCTGGGGAGGGACTCTATTCATAAGGTCTCATAATGACAGGACAAGGGGGAATGGGTTGAAACTGGCAGAGGGGAGATTTAAATGGGATGTTAGGAGAAAGTTCTTCACAGTGAGGGTGAAGAGACACTGGCACAGGCTGCCCAGGGAGGTTGGAGCTGCTCCCTCCCTGGAGGTGTTCAAGGCCAGGCTGGATGAGGTCTTGAGCGACCTGTTCCAGTGGGAGGTGTCCCTGCCTATGGCACAGGGGGGTTGGAAGTGGATGGTCTTTGAGGTCTCTTCCAACCTAAGCCATTCTATGATCTCCTTGTAGACAGCTGTTAGACCATGCCCAGAGAGCTTTTTGCCTTGCTGAATGACTCAGTGAGTTGTGATTCTGTCTGACCTGCAGGCCCAACCCTGGTTCAGAACTTGCCCTCAGCCGTGCAGACTTTATGCGAGTCGTGGAACAACATCCACACGAACGAGTTCCCAAACATTGGCTCGTGGGTGAGTCTGGGCTCTCTTGGGCTCATCTGGTGTGGTCTTCACCTCCACAACTGTCTGGGAGTAGTGGGGGCAGTGTGTGTCTTGGATGAATGGTTCTGAGCTTGTGTATTGGGTTTAAGGCAGCTACCCCCCGAGCCCAAAAGGCCAATAAAAACTCAATCCGATTTGGAAGGAAAAAAAAAAAAAGGGTATAAAACTTTAACAGTAAATAGGAGGGGAAAAAAGGTTGTTTTTTACAGAAGGTGGGAGAAAAGGGGAACACAATGCAGGGTATGGGGAGTGAAGGGAAAAAATACAGAAGCTGGGGAGAAGGGGAGGAAAGGGAACGAGATACAAATACAAGCTGTGGGAGGCAGTTGAGTCCCAAGGCTGAGGTTTTGGTGCTGGATGAAGGCAGGATGTAGGAATTCTATGGTGAAAAGCAGTCCAAGTTCCAGAGAAAAATGGTGATGCTTTCCATGAGGTGGCAGGGAGCATGTGGTGGCCTGGCAGCAGCAGTGCAATCACTCCAGGCAAAGCAGGGGCCGGAGAGAGAGGAAAAAAATACGGACTTTCCTTTTTTTATAGCCTGCTCTTAGCAGGAAGTAGAAGTGGTTAACCATGACCCCTGGGAAAGGGTCAAACCACCTTTTGGGAGCAGTCAGGGGGGTTCCCAGGTGGGCTTTAACCCTTTACACCTTGGTGTCCCCACCCCTCCCTCAGCGCAATGCCTTCGCCAACGACACCATCCCCGCCGAGAGCTACATCAGCGCGGTGCAGGCTGCTCACCTGGGGACCCTCTGCAGCCAAAGTCTACCTCTTGCAGCTTCCCTGAAGCACAGCCTTCTCTCTCTGGTCAGGCTGACTGGGGATCTCATTGTGTAAGTGATGAGCTTTGTAGTTTATGTTTACTCTGTAGATTCTCCCTGCCCTTCTGGATCTCTGCCTTCATAAAGCGGTTGGGGTGAAACTCCCCACCTGGGGTACTGTGTGCAGTTCTCGAGCCCCCAGCACAAGAAGGACATGGAACTGCTGGAGAGAGTCCAGAGGAGGCCACGAAGAAGATCAGAGGGCTGCAGCAGCTCTGCTATGAGGACAGGCTGAGAGAGTTGGGGCTTTTCAGCCTGGAGAAGAGAAGGCTGCCAGTAGACCTTGGAGTAGCCTTCCAGTATCTGAAGGGGGCTACAGGAGGGCTGGGGAGCGACTGTTGAGCAAAGTCTTGTAATGACAGGACAAGGAGGAATGGGTTTAAACTGGCAGAGGGGAGATTTAAATGGGATGTTAGGGGGAAGTTCTTCACAGTGAGGGTGGTGAGACACTGTCACAGGTTGCCCAGGGAGGTTGTGGCTGCTCCCTCCCTGGAGGTGTTCAAGGCCAGGCTGNTCAACCCTCTGCCAGTTTAAACTGACCAACCACAAACCCACTCTTGCTGGGAAGAAATTTTTTCCTAATGGAGGAGGTCTTAGAGGTCATTTCCAGCCAAATCAGTGCTGTGATTTTTATGAGTTGTGATTTTATCCAGGTGCATCACACAAGGAATTCACTTCTTTTGCTTTCCTTTTCAAGCTGGTCGGACGATTTGAACCCACCTCAGGTGATTCACTCCCTGTTGCCTCTCCTTTTGGAGACCACCACGGAGAGCGTGGCAGAAATAAGCAGCAACTCCCTGGAAAGGATTTTGGGCCCTTCAGAGTCTGATGAATTCCTGGCACGTGTTTATGAGAAGCTGATCACAGGATGCTACAACATCCTGGCCCACCACTCTGATCCAAACAGGTAACACTTTGTCTGCCTTGTCATTCTCCCCCAGCAAACCTCTGCACAAACAGATTCAAACATCAGTGTCAGGTCTTAGACAATGCAGCAGAAAGGCCCAAAAAAGAAAAAGAAAATCAGTTTATTTTTATCTGTTGAAGCCTTCTGTAATTCTAGACTGAAAATAGGAGCTGATTTATTCCCATTCCCTGAATTTTCAGCACTGCCATTCAGGCAGAGTGGGTTTTAATCTTACTGGATGGAGCATCTGTAGATCATAGAATCAGGCAGGGTTGGAAGGAACCACAAGGATCAGGCAGTTCCAACCCCCCTGCCATGCCCAGGGACATCCTACGCTAGAGCAGCCTGACCACAGCCTCTGCCAGCCTGGCTGCAAACACCTCCAGGGAGGTCTGGATAGCTGTTTGGGGGTTCTTTTTTCCCCTTCAAGCAACAAGAAAATGATGTCAATACAAGCCCCAAAGATGCTGACCTATCTTGCTTTTGTATTCCTTTGTCTCTGTTCTGGCTGTTTGTAGGGATGGTTAATCCCTGCTTGAACACAGCAAACTAGCCAGATTTTGGCTTCCCACCCCTCACTGTGTGCAGAGGGAATGAGCTCTGTGAGCAGATGTTGGTTCTGTACCCATCTGAGACGTAAAACCATTAGGCATGATGATGTTGCATCTTTTTAAGGCTGATCCTGTCTGGATGGAAGGTATTCAGAGAGAGATCTCCTGATCCTCCTGCTAGAGAATGTAAACCTAATTGGATTTTGCTTGCAGGGGGCTTGTGGAGTGGGGATGAGCACAGGAGAGAATAAGGAGTTAAGAGTGTAAAAAAAGAGCAGCTGGTTAGAGGAATTTGTGACGTGAAAGGTCTGGATTGATGTGGATGTCTGACTGGACCTTGCCTGCAGCCATGGAGTTGTCAATTCTTGGGGTGAGGCTGCTGGAGCAGGCTGCCCAGAGAGGTTGTGGAGTCTCCTCTGCAGAGATTCTAAACCCACCTGGCTGTGCTCCTGGGTGAGCTGCTTTGGCAGGAGGTTTGGACTCGGTTGAGTCCAAGAGTTGGGGCTGTGCAGGCTGGAGAAGAGGAGGCTCTCAGGGGACCTTCTTGTGGCCTTCCAGTGTCTGAAGGGGACTACAAAAAAGCTGGGGAGGGACTTTGGACGCTGTCAGGGAGTGACAGGACTGGGGGGAATGGAGCAAAGCTGGAGGTGGGGAGATTCAGACTGGATGTGAGGAGGAAGTTGTTGAGCATGAGAGTGGTGAGAGGCTGGAATGGGTTGCCCCTGCAGGGAGGTGTTTGGGGCCAGATCCCTGGAGGTGTTTTTGGCCAGGCTGGCAGAGGCTTTGGTGAGGCTGCTCTAGGGTAGGGCATGACAGGGGGGTTGGAACTGGCTGATCCTTGTGGTCCCTTCCAACCCTGCCTGATTCTATGATTCAGTGATCTCCACTGGTCCCTTCCATCCCCTACTATTCTGTGATTCTTTTTCTGGACACCTGATGTTGGTGTTCATCAAAGGTTTGTCTCTTGGAGGGAGATTTGCTTTCAGCTAATAGAAAGCTGATGAGAATTTTACAGGCAAAATGGATCATTTCTTGGCTTTCAGAGTTGTTGAAACTGATGAAATTAGTCCTGTGTAGTCTTAACTGAATGTGCTGCTTTTGATCCTCAGTGGCCTCGATGAGTCTATCTTGGAGGAATGCTTGCAGCATCTGGAGAAACAGCTGGAGAGCAGCCAGGCCCGAAAAGCCATGGAGGAATTCTTTTCAGAGAGGTGAAGTCCCCCTGAAACTTGTAGCCCAAGAACTTGTATTTTGCTTCCTTTTTCTCTGAACTTTGTCACTGTCAACACCTCCATGATGCTAAGGCCATCAACTGGGAAAATACAGAACATGCAACACAGGAGCGTGAAGAGACTCAGTGTGGGAGGGGACCCAGGTCTTCACCACCCAAAATACTCAACTCATCACAGTGATTCTCAGTGGGGAGTTTGTCAGATGCTTGTTTGGTCAGAGAAGGGTTTTGAGAGACAGTATAGGAGGCAGTTACAGATCAAGCTGCAGAACCCCAAGTTCTCTCTGAAGGGGGCTACAAGGAGGCTGCAGAGGGACTGTTTCCAGGAGCCTGCAGTGATAGGATGAGGAGCAATGGTTTGAAATTAGAGAAGAGCAAATTAAGATTGGATGTGAGGAACAAGTTCTGCACCACGAGGGTGCTGGAACACTGCAACAGGTTGCCCAGGGAGGTAGTTGAGGCCTCATCCCTGGAGATATTCAAGGTGAGGCTCGATAGGGCTCTGAGCAACCTGATCTAGTGGAGGTGTCCCTGCTGACTGCGGGGGGGTTGGACTTGATGACCTATGGAGGTCCCTTCCAACCCAAACCATTCTCTGCTTCCTTGGGGTTGATAATTTCAAGGGTGGAGGAGGGCTTTGGCCTGCCATAGAGCTGGGAAGACAAATTGTGATGGCAACAGCACAACAAGAGTGTTCTGAAGAGGTAGGAGGATGATCTGGAGGGAGGCTTTTCTCTGATAGAACCCAGATTCTCTGAGCTTTGCTCTACTTGTTCAAAATGGAAGCAGTTTGGTGGCTCTGCTTTGTTAGCATGAGTGGGGAAAAGAGGCCAGAAAACCTTGAGCTGTGGGTTGGAAACCAGCAGAGATGTGGGGAATGGTGATAGCTCCTCAGCTTCTGGGACCCACGAGTTTTAGTCTGAGCTGTTTGCTGCTGGCTGTCTGCAGGCAGTTTTGGTGGCCTGGCTGCTGATACAAACCATTGCTGATCTTAGAGGTGAGGGCAGGTCTGAGTGCAAGTGAAACAAAGAGGGATGGGGGTGGCCTTTCACCAAGCTGATTTGATTTCCCTCTTTCAAATAGTGGAGAGCTGGTCCAGATCATGATGGCAACAGCCAACGAAAGCCTCTCGGCCAAGTTCTGTAACAGGGTGCTCAAGTTCTTCACCAAGCTCTTCCAGCTGAGTAAGTGCCTCTTGAATCCCTTCTGCCCTGCTTTTCTTCACCTTGTGCTGCTCGGGGGTCCTCCTGTGATGTGAAGATGCAGAAGATGAGAGGGGGTTTAATAAATGACCTCAAAGATCATCTCGTTCCAACCCCCTGCCAGTTGAAGAGGGACAGGGATCTTCTGGAGAAGGTCCAGGGGAGGGCTATGAGGATGCTGAGGGGACTGCAGCACTGCCTGGGGAGGAGAGGCTGAGGGACCTGGGGCTGCTTAGTCTGCAGAAGAGAAGCCTGAGAGGAGATTGGATCAATGTTTGGAAGTGTGTGAGGGCTGGGGGTGAGGAGACGGGGGACAGGCTCTGCTCACTGCTCCCTGGGATAGGCCAAGCAGCAATGGATGGAAGCTGCAGCACAGGAGGTTGCAGCTCAACACAAGAGGCAACTTCTGTTGCTGTGTGGGTCCCAGAGCACTGGCACAGGCTGCCCAGAGAGGTTGTGGAGTCTGCTTCTCTGGAGCCTTTCCAGGCCTGTCTGGATGTGTTGCTGTGTGCCCTGAGCTAGATTGTCTGCTCCTGCTGTGGCAGGGGGGGTTGGGCTGGATGAGCTCTTTGTGTCCCTACCAAGCCCTGACATCCTGTGGGCCTGTGAACAGAAAAGCTTTAAGGGGAGGTGCAGTGACAGTTTGACACTTCTGATAGGAAACCACTTTCCAGAGACCTTCCCTGTGGCTTCTGTCACTCACTGGGCATTTTCTCCCCCAGCTGAGAAGAGTCCCAACCCCAGCCTCTTGAGACTTTGTGGCTCTCTGGCTCAGCTGGCTTGTGTAGAGCCTGTACGACTCCAGGCCTGGTTGACCAGGATGACCATGTCCCCACCCAAAGATTCAGACCAGCTGGACGTGGTGCAGGAGAACAGGCAGCTGCTGCAGCTCTTGACCACCTACATCGTTCGGGAAAACAGGTACCGGCAGGCTCCTTTGTGATGCTCCTTTTGTTCTCTGCATGAGCTGCTGATGGCTTCTCGTTGTCAGCTTTCAGCTGAAGTGATGAGGGCAGTGGTGGTGTGTTTGGAAGGCATTGCTGTGCCTCTGCTCTTCCCCAGCGGGGCTCAGCTGCCTTTGTGTCTGAAGCTCCTTTCTTTTTGATTAGCCAAGTCGGAGAGGGCGTCTGCACCGTCCTGCTGAGCACTCTGATCCCCATGGCAACCGAAATGCTGGCCAATGGTGATGGCACAGGCTTTCCCGAGCTGATGGTGGTGATGGCAACGTTGGCCAGTGCAGGACAAGGTGCAGGACACCTCCAGCTCCACGGTGCTGCTGTCGACTGGCTGGGCAGATGGTAAGAGGCAGCTCTGTGCTGCTGCTTGTTCGTTTGCATCACTTGGGCTGACTTATTTTGTTGTTCCTGTTGAACATCTCTGCTGTGAGGAAAGGCTGACCTGGGGCTGTTGAGTCTGGAGAAGAGAAGGCTGAGAGGGGATCTGAGCAATGCCCATAAGTACCTGAGGGGTGGGTGCCAAGGTGAAGGTGCCAGGCTCAGTTCAGTGGTGCCCAGTCATAAGCTGGAACGCAGGAGGTTCCACCTCAACATAAGGAGAACCTTCTTTCTTTGGTGTGAGGGTGCTGGAGGCCTGGAGCAGGCTGCCCAGAGAAGTTGTGGAGTCTTCTCCTCCTCCTCTGCAGAGATTTCAACCCCACCTGGATGTGTTCCTGTGTGACCTGTCCTGGGTGATGCTGCTTTGAGAGGGAGCTTGCACTTGACGATCTCCAGAGGTCCCTTCCAGCCTCTACCACTCTGTGATTTATGATTCTAATTTGATGTTTGCTGTTAGATCTTGGGTTTTTCTCATATGTGGTTTAGAAGATGAAGTGCCTGGGAGAAGCTGCTCTGTGCCCTCCCTGTTGAGAGCAGTCACAGGTTCTGTCTTTTCCACTCCCCCTGGTTTCATCGCCGCATTTGTGCCTTTCCTGGTGTTCATCTAAATCAAGCTACATGCTTGAGATTGGTGGGGAGGAGATTGCTTGCTGAGGGCTGAGTTTCCACTTGCCAAAGCTGTAATGCTCTTCTCCACTGATTTTCTTTTGCAGCAAGAAATACCTGTCCCAGAAGAACGTGGTGGAAAAGATGAATGCCAACGTGATGCAGGGGAAGGTAGGACGTGTGGCTGCTGCTGGAGGAGATCTCAGGCCCGAGCTGTGTCAGCTCTCCTGGCTTGCTTTCCCAGTGGGAGGTTTTAAGCAGTTTGGTCAGGGGGTTGATCTGTTTTCTTGCCCCCTGTTTGGGGGTCTTTATTGCCTCTCATTTTCCTTCATCTCCTCCCCACAGCATGTGACTATCCTGGAGTGTACGTGCCACATCGTCTCCTACCTGGCTGATGTCACTAATGCCCTCAGCCAGAGCAGTGGCCAAGGACCAAGTCACCTTTCTGTTGATGGGGAGGAACGAGCCATTGAGGTGGATTCTGACTGGGTGGAAGAGTTGGCAGTGGAGGAGGAGGACTCTCAGGCTGAAGATTCGGTAGGCAGTGGTGGCAGCTTGTGCTGCACATGAGATAAAGATTCACTTTGCAGCTGCCAAAGGAGAATTGCTCAGGTTATAAACAAAAGATTTTGCTGGGGGAGCTTGTTCTGGTGTGAGACTTGAGTGAGGAGCCCTGGTTGTCATTTTGTGGTAGTTCAGGAGTTCCCTGCCCCTTCACACTTTTGAAATGACCCAGGCTAGACTGGAAGTTAATGAATGAAGTTTTATATTTACAGCTCTGCACAATATAAAAGCAGAGACTCAGACTAGAATCAGACTCAGACTTCTGCTACTGCCTTCTTGGTTCCGTCTCCAGAGTGGTTATAAAGTGTCATCATTCCCTCTTTCCCTGTGGGTTGATCCCAGCTGCCTTCTTTTATAGTGAGGTGCCCCCAAATGAGCATTTGGTGTCTGAGGGTCATGTTCTGTACCCTATGGCTTTACTGTAGCTGCAGTTCACCTTGGAAGGGTGAGATCCCCCAGTGGTAACACCTCTCCAAAACAACTTTCTTCTTGACAGGATGAAGATTCTCTTTGCAATAAACTTTGTACCTTCACCATCACCCAGAAAGAGTTCATGAATCAGCACTGGTAAGAATCTCAGTTCAGAATTTCAGCCTCATGGTTCTGGACATTGAGAAGGAAATAATCCATGGAGTGCAGTCCATGAGCCTTGCCAACAGGTGAAAGGAGCCTACAAGAAAATGGAGAGGGACTTCCTCATAGAGTCACAGAATCAGTCAGGGTTGGAAGGGACCACAAGGATCATCTAGTTCGAACTCCCCTGCCATGGGCAGGGACACCTCACACTAGAACAGGTTGCTCAGAGACACATCCAGCCTGGCCTTGAACACTTAGAGGGATGAGGCTTCCACCACCTCCCTGGGTAACCTGTTCCAGGCTCTCACCACCCTCATGGTGAAGAATTTCTTCCTAACATCCAGTCTGAGTCTGCCCCTTTCCAGCTTTGTTCCATTCCCCCCAGTCCTATCACTACCTGACAGCCTAAAAAGTCCCTCTCCAGCTTCCCTGTAGCCCCCTTCAGATACCCAGAGGTCACAATAAGGTCACCTGGGAGCTTTCTCCTCTCCAGACTGAACATCCTCAACTCCCTCAGTCTCTCCTCATGGCAGAGCAGCTCCAGCCCTCTGCTTATCCTCATAGTCCTTCTCTGGACATCTTCCAGCACCTCCACATCCTTCTTGTAATAGGAGCTGCAGAACATGAGGAAGAACTTTACTGTAAAGGTCACAGAGTGAGGTTGGGGAGACACTGGCGCAGGTTGCCCAGTGAGGCTGTGACTGCTCCCTCTCTGGAATTGTGCAAAGCCAGGTTGGATGAGGCCTTGAGCAACCTGTTCTAGTGGGAGTTGTCTCTATCTGTGGCAGAGGGGCTTGGAACTGGCTGATCTTTGAGTTCCTTTCCCAGCCAAACCCGCTGTGGCTTCTTTTGTGCAGGTATCACTGCCACACTTGCAAGATGGTCGACGGGGTTGGTGTTTGCACAGTTTGTGCTAAAGTCTGTCACAAGGATCATGAGATCTCCTATGCCAAATATGGATCATTCTTCTGTGACTGTGGAGCTAAAGAAGATGGCAGCTGCTTGGTAAAGTCTCTTCATGTCAGCACACAGCTGTGCTTTCCTGAGCTGTTCCAAGTCTTTCTGTCCTGCAGTGAGTTGTGTCGTGATGAGAGCACACAAAGAGCCCTAAGACTTGAAGGCCTTGGCTCTCTAAGGACCATCTTCACTTAGAGCCTGCTTGGAGCTTTGTTAGTTTGGCACCAAATAAGTCCACTGGCAAATCTCTGACCTAGTGAGTGCTGAGATTCCACCTGCCTTTCAGATTTTTCAAGTAACTCACCCCCCACCCCCAGCCTCTAACCTAATTGCTCTCATTAGGATATTTCAATTAGCCTCAAAGCAGCACAAGCAGGTAGATGTTACCTTTTCCTCCTGTTTTCCACTCATGGAAGTCTTTCTAATCCTTGAGTGGAGAGTGGCATGCTGGACACAGCTTTCAGTTGCAGCTGGAGAGGTTTGGGCTCTTGCTTTCAGCTTTATCTGCCTGCTGTTGCAGCCTGCGTTGGTGAAGCGGAGTCGGCTTGGAGCTTTCAGTGTCGCTTTCTCATTCCTAGGCTTTGGTGAAGAGAACTCCCAGCAGTGGTATGAGCTCTACCATGAAAGAGTCTGCCTTCCAGAGTGAGCCCAGAGTGCCTGAGAGCGTCATCAGACACGCAAGCACCTCCCCTGCTGAGAAAGCCAAGGTGACCATCAGTGAGGGGAAGGGCCCTGATGAAGAGAAGCCCAAGAAGAGCAGCCTGTGTAGGAACGTCGAAGGGTGTCGAGAGGAATTGCAGTCCCAGGTATCATCATCAGGGAGCTGGGTGGTCAGGAAGGCCTTGGCAGATTGTGCTGGTTATAGAATGGTAGAGCTTTTGATTGGAAAAGACCTTTAAGGTGATGGGGTCCAACTGTTCTCTAGCTCTGCCGAGGCTGGGGCAGAATCCCTGGGTTGGGACTATTGACAAGGTCTTGTAATGACAGCACAAAGGAGTGGGTTTGAACTGGCAAAGAGGAGATTGAAACTGGATGTTAGGAAGAAGTTCTTAACAGTGAGGGTGGTGAGACACTGGCACAGGTTGCCCAGGGAGCTTGTGGCTGCTCCCTCCCTGGAGGTATTTGAGGCCAGGTTGGATGAGGCCTTGAGCAACCTGTTCTAGTGGGAGGTGTCCCTGCCTATGGCACAGGGGGATTTGAACTGGCTGAGCTTTGAGGTCCCAGTTCCAACCTAAACCATTCTATGATTCTAAGACTCCCTAGCAGGAGCATCTCATGTCTCATTTACCTTCTTTATTTCTCATAGGCCAACTTCTCCTTCGCCCCTTTGGTCCTGGAGATGCTGAATTTCCTGATGGATGCCATTCAGATCAACTTCCAGCAAGCTTCAGCCATGGGCAGCAGCAGCCGCGCTCAGCAGGCGCTCAACGAGCTCCACACGTTGGACAAGTCCGTGGAGATGACAGACCAGTTGATGGTATGGTCTTAGAGGAGGGCTGGCATCCTGGGGAAGGGGAGGAAGCCCTTTAAAGCAGAGGCCTTGCAGCATATGCACCCTTGTGTGCTTCTCCTAACCCCTCAGGTGCCGACTCTGGGCTCTCAGGAAGGTGCTTTTGAGAACGTCCGCATGAACTACAGCGGAGACCAGGGCCAGACCATCCGGCAGCTGATCAGCGCACACGTCCTCAGGAGGGTGGCCATGTGTGTGCTCTCCTCTCCCCACGGCCGGCGCCAGCACCTGGCTGTCAGCCACGAGAAGGGCAAGGTGAGCTCCCAGACTCACTAGAGGGCGCCAACGAGTAACCTGGAGAGGGACTTCTTAGAAGGGCTTGGGATAGAATCAAGTAGGCTGGAAAGGACCTTTAGGATCACCTAACCCTTGTAGGATCATTGAGTCACAGAATCAACCCAGTTGGAAAAGACCTCTAGGATCATTGGGTTACCTAACCCTTGTAGGATCATTGAGGCACAGAATCAACCAGGTTGGAAAAGACCTCTAGGATCATTGAGTCACAGAATTAACAAGGTTAGAAAAGACCTCTAGGATCATTGAGTCACAGAATTAACAAGGTTAGAAAAGACCTCTAGGATCATTGAGTCACCTAACCCTTGTAGGATCATTGAGTCACAGAATCAGCCAGGTTGGAAAAGACCTCCAGGATCATTGAGTCACCTAACCCTAACCCATGTAGGATCATTGAGTCACAGAATCAACCAGGTTGGAAACAACCTGCCCTGCTCCAGTTTCAAATCATTGCCCCCCTCTGCTATCCCCACAGGCCCTTCTAAACAGCCTTTCCCCAGCCTTCCTCTAACCCCCTTCAGATATTGAAATGTAGTCATAAAGTCTCCTTGGAGCCTGTCCAGGCTGAACAACCCCAACTCTTTCAGCCTATTTTCACAGGAGAGCTTCTCCAGCCCATCTGCTGCTCCAGGATCATCTGGTCCAACCATTCTAAATTTCATAGAGCTGAAACACAAAAGCCTTTTTCCCCTCCCTCTTGAGGCTGGGTGTCTTGAGTTCATTTTGTTCTGCAGATCACAGTCCTGCAGCTTTCAGCACTGCTGAAACAAGCAGACTCCAGCAAAAGGAAGCTGACCCTCACTCGCCTGGCCTCTGCTCCTGTGCCCTTCACTGTGCTGAGCCTGACTGGAAACCCCTGCAAGGAAGACTACCTGGCTGTGTGTGGGCTGAAAGTAAGTGCCTGACAAACTCCCTTCTGGGCAGTTGGAAACATCAGTTCAAAGCAGCTTTATTTCTTTCCTCTGAGGAGCTGGCAAAGAGCTGGCTGCAAGCTCTTGTCACTGGCTTTAGCTCATCACAGGCTCACAGGAAGTTAGGGCTTGGAAGGGACCCAAGGAGCTCATCCAGTCCAACCCCCCTGCTAGGGCAGGACCAGACAATCTAGCACAGATCACACAAGAACACATCCAGACAGGCTTGGAAAGTCTCCAGAGAAGGAGACTCCACAACCTCTCTGGGCAGCCTGTGCTCTGGGACCCTTCCAGGGAAGAAGTTCCTCCTTGTGTTGAGGTTAAACCTCCTGTGTTGCACCTTACACCCATTACTCCTTGTCCTATCTCAGACAGCAAGTGAGCAGAGCCTGTCCCCCACTCCTGACCAGCCCTCAGATATTTATAGACACTTCTCAAATCCCTTCTAAGTCTTCTCTTTTCCAGGTCCCTCAGCCTCTCCTCATAAGTCCTGCCCTCAGCATCCTCGTAGCCCTTTCCTGCTAGATTCACAAAGTAAGAGAGTCAGGACCTAGAGGAATAGTATAAGAAATGAGACAGTGCCTCAAAAGAGTACTTAGGGCAACTTTCTTTTGAGTTAAGGTTTTATAGACTCCTAGAATGGGTAGGGTTGGAAAGGACCTTCAAGATCAGCCAGTTCCAACTCCCTGCCGTGGGCAGGAACACCTCCCACTAGCCCAGGGTGCTGAGGGCCTCATCCAATCTGGCCTTGAACACCTCCAGGCAGAGGACATCCACAGCCTCCCTGGGCAAGCTGTTCCAGTGTCTCCTTATCCTCACTCTTAAGAATTTCTCCCTCATCTCCACTCTGTCTCCCCTCTCCCATCTCAAAGCCATTCGGCTTCATCTTGCCACTCCTAGCCCTTGTCACAAGTCCCTCCCCAGCTTTCCTGTAGCCCCTTCAGGTACTGGAAGGCAGCTCTAAGGTCTCCCTGGAGACTTCTGTAGATTGAACAGCTCCAACTCTTTCAGCCTGTCCCCATAGTGGAGGTTCTCCAGACCCTCTGATCATCTTCGTGGTGTCTTCTGGACCTGCTCCAACAGTTCCATGTCCTTCTTGTGCTGGGAGCACCAGAAGTGGACATGGTGCTGCAGGTGGAGGTCCCATGAGAGCAGAGGGGCAGAATCACCTCACTCACTGCCATTTCAGTCACCTGAATGTGGTGAACTTTGCTGTCAGCTTTCAGAGTGCAGAGTGCATGGATCTGTTGTTCAGCTAGGAAGCATCTGAGCTCTGTGCTTGTGCTTTGGGGGTTTTTTTTAAGCATTTTGATATTTCTCATCTTAAATAGAGGAATTTTTGCTCCTTACCCATACTGTTGGCACTAAGGAGTGGTGGATTTTGACCCTTCCTTGGCTTTGAAGTGTTTCTAAAGGTTTAGTTCTAGTGTTTAACCAGTTGCTTTCCTTGCTGCAGGACTGCCACGTGTTGACCTTCAGCAGCTCTGGCTCAGTCTCGGATCATTTGGTGCTTCACCCCCAGCTAGCCACTGGCAATTTCATCATTAAAGCTGTGTGGCTGCCAGGATCTCAAACAGAGCTTGCTATTGTGACTGCAGACTTTGTGAAGGTCAGTTTGGTGCCTAAACTCTTTGGTGGCCTCTCTTCTTTCAGCTGTGGAGTTGCCTAAGGAAGAGCGTGGTAATAGGATTGAATGGGAGAGAGAAATTTGGGCTGTTTGGCTGCTGTTAGAAGAGAGAGCAAACCCAAATGAGCTGCAACACCTGACAAGGCTGCCATTGTCTCAGCTCTTGGCCCTCTGCACTGGTTTGGGTCACTGCAGTTAGTGAATGATTTCCTTTCCTGCTTCCCACAGATTTATGACCTCTCTGTCGATGCCTTGAGTCCGACCTTCTATTTCCTTCTCCCGAGTTCCAAAATCAGGGATGTCACTTTCCTTTTCAACGAGGAGGGGAAGAACATCATCGTGATCATGTCCTCTGCTGGCTACATCTACACACAGCTCATGGAAGAGGCCAGCAGTGCCCAGCATGGACCATTCTACGTCACCAATGTGCTCGAAGTCAACCACGAGGACCTGAAGGTACCACTGACTGCTCTTTCTTGCAGCAGGGCTGAAGTGGTTTTCTCTCTTTTGTTTGTGTCTTATATTTGAAAGCAAAAGTTTCATGTTTTTCCCCCTCCTTTTAAGCCTCTCAGATCTAGAGCTGTGAGCTTGCTGCCTTAAGTGATCAGTGAGCTTCTTCCCTAAAGAGAAACAGCCTTGCAGCGAAGGAAGGTGGGGTGAAAATTAAAACTCCTTGATCCTTTCATCTAGAGAATGGAACATCTTTGCCCTGGCTGGTCTGGACTTGTGGCCAGCAGCAGTTCTCAGCAGGGAGATGGCTTTAGAGCAGTGCTGGTCTCAGGGCAAGATGCTGCAGAGGTGCAGCAAGCAGAGTGGGCGACATTGCCTCCTCTGACCCCTTTCCAACAGGTCTGTGTTGTGCTGAGGACTCCAGAGCTGCAGGGAGGGGTCTCAGCAGAGCCCAGTTGAGGGGCAGAATCCTCTCCCTGCCCCTGCTGCCCACACTGCTGGGGACCAGCCCAGGACATGCCTGGGGCTGGACTGTGATCACACACTGCAGTATCTAAGGGCACTGCCTGCAGCCCATGGGGGTGCAATCTCAACAACCCCTTCAGGAGCCTTGGAAGCAGCTGCTGGATGAGTTCACCAAGGAGTTCAGCTTAGGAAGCTGTCATTGAGAGCTGTCTCTTCTCAGTGGTGGGGAGGGGGCAGGGACCATTCCATCCTGAGGCAATGAGAAGCCTGGCAGAGTGTTTTGGAGGGTGTGCTCGTGCAAACCTCTGCTCTCTCTGCTTCTGCAGGACAGCAATGGTCAGGTGGCAGGAGGTGGAGTTTCAGTGTATTACTCCCACGTGCTGCAGATGTTGTTCTTCAGTTACTGCCAGGGCAAATCCTTTGCAGCCACCATCAGCCGAGCCAGTCTGGAGGTGCAGAGGCTGTTCCCCATTAACATCAAGAGGTAAGACTCCCCTGGAGTTTTTTCTGTTCCTCATTAATAAATACTGCTAATTGCCCTTAATACCCCAGCCCTGGACAGCTAAGGCTTGTGGTGAAGATCCCCATTTTGAATGATGATTTCTTCCTCTGATGCTTTTGCCCTAACAACAGAACAATTCCCAGCCACAGCTGCTTCAGCCCTGGACCTGGCACGCGTGGTTTGGTTGTTTTTTTTCCTTCCCACTAGGCTTTGACAGCAGAAAGGTGGTTTGAGAGCAGCCTTGCTGCACAGTGCAGAGCTGCTACTGGTGCAGCAGCTGGAACTGATGAGATTATCCCACCCTGATGGAGGCTGCAGAGCAGGAAGCCTTTTTGTTTCCTTTCGCCACCACTACTGCAGTGGACCTTTTGGATTGTGCATCTGAAGGCTTATTTTCAGGCTTCCCCTGAGGGAAATCAATCTCTTATGCTATGAATGTGGCAAGAAAAAAAAAAAATGCTCTTCTGTCCTATTCTGACAAGCAAAATTGGGCATTTAGGCCACAGACTCCTCACTAACCTGACACAAAGCCACCCCTGTGAGTAGGCTCTGTGAGTAGAGTCAGGTTCCAAGAGCTCCCTGGCCTCGAAGTTGAGTTTGGCTTTGCCTTTTTGCAGTTTTGTTTTTTTTTAATTCCAGAGTCTGTGTGAGCAGAGTCACAGAGATTCACCTCCAGTGGCCTTTGCTGGTGCTGCTGGGTGTGTTCAAACGTGGAGCTCTGAATCTCTTCAGATAGAAAGAGAGCTGAGAGCCATTCCAAAATCACCTCCTTGGCTTAGGGCATAAAATATTCCTAAGGAAGTCTCTTTCCTCGAGTTGTCAAGGCTGTGAATTGGGCTTCTTGTGCCTTCTGCCCACTTAAGTGACTCTCCCAGGTGCCTCTCCTGTTAACCAAGCACTGATCTTTTCCTGGCTGTTCATGAATGCTTTGAATTCCTGCTGAGGACAAAGCTTCAACCGCTGCGGGCGGTGAGGAATTCGGAGTGGTTTTTGCTTGCGTTGCTTCTGCAATGAATTTCTTGCTGCCTCTTCACCTCTTGCAGCTCAAACGGTGGCAGTAAGACTTCACCAGCACTCTGCCAGTGGTCTGAGGTGATGAACCATCCTGGCTTGGTGTGCTGTGTGCAACAGACCACAGGCGTCCCACTGGTGGTGATGGTGAAGCCGGACACCTTCCTCATCCAGGAGATAAAAACCTTGCCAGCCAAAGCAAAGGTCAGTCTGCTAGGTAGTATGTTCACTAAGAGGTTAATCCCTTCTGCTTTTGGCCCTTAAATTTGTAGTTCCCATCCACGAGTTCTCTGGGCTTTGCCAGTTCAGAGAGTTTGTTTCTTGGAGCCCCCTGACTTGCTCTTGCTCGCCCTTGCAGATCCAGGACATGGTTGCCATCCGGCACACAGCCTGCAACGAGCAACAGAGGACCACCATGATCCTGCTGTGTGAAGATGGCAGCCTGAGGATCTACATGGCCAACGTGGAGAATACATCCTACTGGCTCCAGCCCTCTCTCCAGCCCAGCAGTGTCATCAGCATCATGAAGCCAGTCCGAAAGCGCAAGGCAGCTGCTATTAGTAAGGGACTGCTCGTGGCTGTCTCCTGCAGGGTGGCAAATGGGGATCCAAAGGTTGATCAAGGTGGCAAATGGAGTTGCAAAGGTTCACCAGTATTGGGTAGATGCTTGAGCTTCTCACTTCTGACACTGTCAACCTCAGGGCCACTCCCTAAAGAGAAACAGCCTTGCAGGGAAGGGAAGTGGGATGAAAATTAAATCCCTTTCATCTAGAGAATGGAACATCTTTGCCCTGGCTGGCCTGAAGTTGTGCCTAGCAGCAGTTCTCAGCAGGGAGATGGCTTTAGAGCAGTGCTGGTCTCAGGGCAAGATGCTGCAGAGGTGCAACAACCAGAGTGGGCAACATTGCTGACCGCAGCTGAGGGCTGCAGGGGTGGAGTGAGCCTTTGTTCCTGTTCAGTAGCAGCTCTGTAGGCTTTTGAGTGCAAGGTGGCAAATGGAGATGCAAGGAGTGACCAGCATTGGGTAGATGCTTGAGATGCTCACTTCTGACAGTGTTAACTTGAGGGCTGAGTGCTGGCTGAGCCTGGCTGAGCCACAGATGTGTGTCCAAATCCACCCCTGCCTGGCTTACACAGGCATTGCCAAGGGAAGCAAGATCACCCTGCAGCTTTTGCACCAAAGCTTTGCCTCTTCAGAATGCCTTCTATTAAAACCATGCCCTCTCCTCCTCCAGCAACTCGCACTTCCAGCCAGGTGAACTTCCCCATTGACTTCTTTGAGCACAACCAGCAGCTCACAGATGTGGAATTTGGAGGCAACGACCTGCTGCAGGTGTACAACGCTCAGCAGATCAAGCACCGCCTCAATTCCACTGGCATGTATGTGGCCAACACAAAGGTAAGTAAGGACAGTTGGGGGGCTTCTGTTGGGCTTCTTGGGGACACTGTTGTCTGGATTGCTAGCATGCCCTGGCTCAGAGGTCTGCTTTGTCCCACCGATCCTGTACAAGCCCTGTGATGCTGTTAGATAACTGCTCAGGTACCTGCGTAGAGACTTTGAAGTGTTAGCTTAGAGCCATGGAATGATTTGGGTGGGAAGGGACCTGTAGAGCTCATCCAGGCCAACTCCCCTGCAGTCAGCAAACATCTGCAACTAGAGCAGGTTGCTTAGAGCCCCAAACAACCTGACCTAGATTGGTTCCAGGATTGAGGTATCTCCCACCTCTCTGGGCAACCTGGGATGGGATCTCGCCACCCTCAGCATCAAAAAAATTGTTCTTTCTATTGAATCTAAACCTCCTCTTTTAGTAGCAAACCATCATCCCTTGTCCTATCATAACAGGTCCTGTTAAAAGGTCTGTTCCCATCTTTCTTACCTCCCCCTTTAAGCACTGAAAGGCCACAGAAAGTCTCCCAGGCCACAGAAAGTCTCCCAGGAGCTCTTTTTTGTTCAGGCTGAACAACTCTCTCAGCCTGTCCTTACAGGAGAGGTGCTGGAGGAGTGAATTCGCAGCTTAGGAACGAAATGGACTTTTCCTGAGCTCTGGGTTGTCTTGTTCTTGCAGCCTGGAGGCTTCACCATCGAAGTGACCAACAACAACAGCACGATGGTGATGACAGGGATGAGGATCCAGATCGGGACGCAGGCGATCGAGCGGGCGCCCTCCTACCTGGAGATCTTCGGCCGCACCATGCAGCTCAACATGACCAGAGCTCGCTGGTTTGACTTCCCCTTCACTCGTGAGGAAGCCTTGCAGGCTGACAAGAAACTCACCATCTTCAGTGAGTCATTGAAATGGGTTAGGTTGGAAGGGTCCTCAAAGCTCAGCCAGCTCCAACCCCACCCCTGCGCCATAAGCCAGAACGGCTCCCACTAGAACAGATTGCTCCAAGCTTCATCCTGAACACCTCCAGGGAGGTTGTGGAGCACAGAAGCACAGAATGTGATCAAAGATTATAGGGCAACCTTATAGAATCCTTGAATGGGTTAGGTTGGAAGGGACCTCAAAGCTCATCCAGCTCCAACTCCACCTCTGTGCCATAAGCCATAACGGCTCCCGCTAGAACAGATCGCTCAAGGCTTCATCCTGAACACCCCCAGGGACGTTGTGGAGCACAGAAGCACAGAATGTGCATATTCTCTGTTCTACAACCTCCCTGGGCAACCTCATAGAATCCTAGAATGGGTTAGGTTGGAAGGGACCTCAAAGCTCAGCCAGCTCCAACCCCACCCCTGTGCCACAGGCAGGGACACCTCCCACTAGAACAGGCCGCTCAAGGCTTCATCCCACCTGGTCCTGAATACCTCCAGGGAGGTTGTGGAGCACAGAAGCACAGAATGTGCTATGGCACAGGGAGGTTGGAACTTGCTCAGCTTTGAGCTCCCTTCCAAACCATTCTATGATTCTGTGACCACCCTTGCTGGAAAGAATTTCTTCCTAATCTTCAGTCTAAACCTCCCTTCCTCAAGCTTTAATCCATTCCCTCTCATCCCATCACAACAAGCCCTTGTAAAAAGCCTCTTCCTAGCTTTCTTGTAGGCCCCTGTCAGGTACTGGAAGGCCACTCTGTGGTGTCCTCAGAGCCTTCTTATCCAACCCCTCCTGCAACAAGCAGGGACATTCATGGCCCCATCAAGTTGAACCTCAAACATCTCCAGGGCTGGGGCCTCAATCACTTCCCTGGGCAACCTGCTGCAGTATTTCACCACTCCCATTGCAAGGAACTTGCTCCTTCCTTCCAACACAGCTGAGAATTTTGTGGTGAGCTAATGGAGGAGTAAAGTGGCCTTGAAAGGGAGATGTGGCTGCAGCATGGTGGCTCTCCTGACCTCGTGAGGTGCTGCTTGTTTGCTCTGCTTGTTTTTAAGACGTTTCTCTCATCGCTGCAGTTGGAGCTTCCGTGGATCCTGCTGGAGTCACCATGATGGACTCCATCAAAATCTATGGCAAAACCAAGGAGCAGTTTGGGTGGCCTGACGAGCCCCCCGAGGACTTCCCATCTGCCTCAGTCAGCAACGTTTGTCCCCCCAACCTGAACCAAGGGAACGGCACTGGGGACACCGAATCTGCTGCCCCCACCGCTGCCAGCGGCACTGTCCTGGAGAGGTATTTCTGCAGCTTTGCTTTCCTTTCTCCTTGCCACTGGCTAGAGGGGAGCTAAGTGCTGCACTTGTGTGGCTTTCCTAACTGAGAGCAGAGAGTTGTTGTCACTGCCACACAAACTGACAACGAGTCAACAATGGTCCTCTGAGGAAGACTCTTTGCTGACTTGTGGTTGACCTGCTGGAGTAGCTGGGTAGATCTGTGTGCATGCTGCGTCTCGCCAAGTTCATTTGTTGAAGAGCTGAAAGATTTCTGCTTCCTTGGTGCATTTCCTCATTTCAAGCTGGTCTTTTTTTCTTTTTCTTTTTTTTTTCATTCTCTAGAGCTCACAAAGTTAAGACCTTTCTGAAGTTAAGCTTGGTTTTGTTCGAAGAGCTTTGTGTGTGGCCTCGCTTTAGGCCAGCTTTAACCTTGCTTGTCTCAACTTTAACTGCTGTGGTGGAGAAAGTGTTGGGTTTTTTGGGCCCCATATCCCTAGTGAGAATCAAGCCACAAGGGAGAGATGGGCATGTGTGGTCAAGGCCAGGTTGGATGAAGCCTTGAGCAACCTGTTCTAGTGGGAGGTGTCCCTGCCTATGGCACAAGGGGGTTGGAACTGACTGAGCTTTGAGGTCCCTTCCAACCTAAACCATTCTATGATTCTATAAGAAGTGAGGATGGTGAGACACTGGCACAGATTGCCCAGGGAGGTTGTGGAGCACAATGTGATCTGTGATCTGTGCTTCTGTGCTCCACAACCTCCCTGGAGGTGTTCAGGACCAGGCTGGATGAGACATTCAAGGCCAGGTTAGATAAGGCTTTGAGTGACCTGTTCCAGTGGGAGGTGTCCCTGCCTGTGGCACAGAGGGGTTGGAACTGGCTGAGCTTTGAGGTCTCTTCCAACCTAAACCATTCTATGATTCCATGACTTTTATATCAGGCATTGAGCAACCTGTTCTAGTGGAAAGTGTCCCTGCCCATGGCACAGGGGGTTGGAACTGGCTGAGCTTTGAGGTCCTTTCCAACCTAAACCATTCTATGATTATATTCTGTGTATTTAGCAGGAGAGAGAGAGAACTTTTTTTGGTGTTACATCCCCCCTGTGTTCTGTCTCTGAGCTCATCCAGCCTGTAGGACTGTAGAAAGCCTCTCAAGCTAGCAAGAACAGCACAGAAATAGATCACGGAGGACCTAGCACCGCAGCAAAATGAGCATTTTAAAGGGTAGGCTGCTTGGCTGTGAGTAAATGATGGTTGGTTTTGTCTTAGTGAAAGGCTCAGGTCAAGGTCCAGGGCTTGAAGTGCCAGTGAAGTCCAGCTGCAGGACCCCTCTGCTCATCCTTTGGTCCTTTGTCTTAACAGTTCCTGCAATTTTTTTTTTCGCCCATGCTTATTTTTTTCTCCCCTCCTCTACTGTGGCATCTCCACAAGGTGTCCCTCTCTGCACAGACATCCTCTCTGGCTTCCCAAAGCAGGAGGATTAGAGCAGATAGAAACTCAGAAGCAAGAAAATGATTTGTTTGATTTTAAGTGTCAGAGAATGCAGCATGGTCACCTTCGAAAGGGCTCTGGAGCAGGCGAGAAGCAGCTTTTCCTCTAACAAGTTTGGTGTCTGCACTTCAGCTGTCACCTTCAGTGGTGCTCTAAGCAGCATGCTTGGCTTCTCTGTGCTGGGTGGCCTGGTTCACCCTTTCTTTGTTGTGCTTTTAGGGCTGCCCAGGCAGCAAGACCCACGCTTAGCTTCCCTCTGCTTAGTGCTCTGCCACCCTCCCCATTTAATTTGTCTGTCGCTTAGAATTGTGCTCTAGGGGGACTTTGCTTTTGCTTTTGTTGCTTTGCTTTGCTTTTCTCTTTTTTTTTTTTTTTTTTTCTTTCTCTGTAAGCTTCACACATTTTTTTTTCTTTTCTTTTTTTTTTTTTCTTTTGTTGTTGTTTGTTTGTTTTGTTTTGTTTTGTTTCCTTTCTTTTCCTTTGGCTCCCCCAAAGTTCTGAAAGTGAGTCCTTAACCACCCTGGACCGGTTAGTATTTGCCATCCTTTTCTCTGCACGGGTGGGTGTGTGTCAGAGAGCCTGAAGATGTGATGTGTGCCTTTTGCTGACTGTTTTCTTTCTTTGTTCTGTTGGTTTGGGGTTGGTTTTTCTTTTGTTGTTGTTTGTTGTTGTTTTCCAAGTGCCATTTTGCTTTCTTTACCTTCTGGTCATTGCATGGTTTAGAGAAACGGAAAGGTTTGTGCTTTCCTGCTCCTCCTTTGGCTTTGTTCTCCCTCCCTGCCTCTCTTTCTCTCTCTTTTATTCCCTTGCCAGCTTTAAGGAGGGTGGCTGTGGGTAGAGAGGGGAATATCTTGTTACTTACCACCACCAGAGCTGACAAGTGTTGTTTTTCCTGCCTCATATCCAATCCTGTGCTGTTATTTCTCCCCTTAATGCTCTCTCTGCCCTCCTTTTCCCTGTGTTCTTCTTGCACTGCTCCTCTAGTGTGTTGAGTGGTCACAGAATCGAGGTTGGGAAGAGACCTCTAAGATCATGGAGTCCAAACATAACCCAGCTGCCATGACCACTGAATCACAGCCTGAAGCACCACATCTACTTGTTTCTTGAGCACCTCCAGGTGACTCCACCACCTCCCTGGGCAGCCTGTTCCAACCCCTGACCACTCCTGCAGGGATTAAATTGTTCCTTGTGTCCAACCTAAACCTCCCCTGGCAGGATTTCAGGCCATTTCCTCTCATCACTGGTTACTGGGGCAGAAGAGACCAACCCCTGCCTCACTCCAGCCTCTTTTCAGGGAGTTGTGGAGAGCAATGAAGTCTCCTCTTAGCCTCCTCTTCCCCAGACTAAACCACCCCAATTCCCTCAGCTGCTCCAGACATCCTCCAGACCCTTCACCAGCCTTAGTGCCCTCCAGACCCTTCACCATCCTTGCTGCTCTTCCCTAAACACACACCAGGACCTCACAAGGCATGAATTGGTGCTGCAGGGGAAGCTCAGCACTTCACCCACAAGCTGTCAATAAGTTTTTCCCCCTCAGGGCAAGGATTTCACTTAGTCTACTTTTACCTCCCTGTCAAAAGTTTGCACCTCAGCATCTCTGGCTTGGATCTGCTGGAGAAGGTCCAGCAGAGGGCTATGAGGATGCTGAGGGGACTAAAGCACTGCCTAGTGAGGAAAGGCTGAGGGACCTGGGGCTGCTGAGTCTGGAGAAGACTGAGAGAGGATTGAATCAACGTTTATCAATATCTGAGGGCTGGGGGTCAGGAGTCGGGGGGAGGACAGGCTCTGGGATAGGCCAAGCAGCAATGGATGGAAGCTGCAGCACAGGAGGTTCCACCTTAGAACAAGGGGCAACTTCTTGCCTCTGTGGATCCCAGAGCCTGACACAGGCTGCCCAGAGAGGTTGTGGAGTCTCCTTCTCTGGAGCCTTTTAAGGCCTGTCTGGATGTGTTCCTGAGCTAGATTATCTGGTCCTGCTGTGGCAGGGAGGTTGGACTCGATGATCTCCTTGGGTCCCTCCCAACCCCTGCCATCCTGTGATCCTGTGACCTCAAGTTAATTTTTCCTCTGGCATACTTTTGGAGTCAAAACTCCCCCAGATTGGAAAGGAGCAACCTGTGTGTGTGTGAAAAGGGAGCCTAAGTGAGCAGAATCTTTGCTCCCTGGGAGAAGTCGGTTCCGCTTTTTTCCCCATGTGTCATCCCCAGCCTTGATCTGCAGTCATCTGTACCAATGGATAGAGCACAGGAGGTTGCAGCTCAACACAAGAGGCAACTTCTTGCCTGTGTGGGTCCCAGAGCACTGGCACAGGCTGCCCAGAGAGGCTGTGGAGTCTCCTTGTCTGTAGCCTTTTAAGACCTGCCTGGATGACCTGATCTAGATTGTCTGGTCCTGCTCTGGCAGGGGGGGTTGGACTCGATGATCTCCTTGGGTTCCTCCTAACCCCTGCCACCCTATGATCCCCAAATTAATTTTTCCTCTGGCATATTTTTGGAGTCAAAACTCCCCCAGATTGGAAAGGAGCAACCTGTGTGTGTGTGAAAAGGGAGCCTAAGTGAGCAGAATCTTTGCTCCCTGGGAGAAGTCGGTTCCGCTTTTTTCCCCATGTGTCATCCCCAGCCTTGATCTGCAGTCATCTGCACGTCTGTGGGCCATGGTGAATTGGTACTGTCAAGACAATCCAAGTTATCCCTGCTGCAGGCTGCGTGAGGAAATGTTTTATCCTCTTTGGTAGAGAAAAGCCCCTGTCTTTCAGCTGTGGATTATTAAAGCAGTCCTAAGTTTGTCTGTGAGCGTGAGCCAGGTTTAACTCTGGTCTGTAACACAATGCAATGATATGCATGGTGCCTGTGGCAGGTTTTATCATGCTTTGATTTTTGTCCTTGGCACTCGTTTAGCTGTCTCTGAGCCACTCAACGGCTGTAGCCTTGGCATAAAGCAAAGTGCTAAGGAGAGGGAAGGGTTGCTGTACTCAAGCCTGTTTTCCTTTCTCCCTCCAGGCTAGTGGTGAGTTCTTTAGAAGCGCTGGAAAGCTGCTTTGCTGTAGGACCAGTCAACGAGAAGGCAAGTAACTTTTCTGAATGCATTCTTGAGCTGGCAGAGCTGGGAGAGGAGGGCTGAGCTCAGCAAGCACCTCCTGCAGCCCCGGGGGCCTGATACTGAAGGGAGAGAGCTGCATCCCTCTGGCATCCCTTTGGCTCTCAGCGCTGATCTGAAAGTTGACTTAGCGTCTGAAAAGTAGTTTGGAATGACAATTGGCATTTGCCTTTAGTGCTGGGGGGGATTTGTGTGCTGCAGACTGACCTCATTTGCAAAAAAAAAAACAAACCCAAAAATACCAAACCAGCAGGGGTAGAAGAAACCCAGAAATCTCCAAAAAGAGAACTTTTTCTTCTGTAGACCTGGAGAGGCAAAGCTTTGGTGCAAAAGCTGCAGGGTGAGCTCGCTTCCCTTGGCAATGCCTGTGTGAGCCAGGCAGGGGTGGATTTGGACACACATCTGTGGCTCAGCCAGGCTCAGCCAGCACTCAGCCCTCAAGTTAACACTGTCAGAAGTGAGCATCTCAAGCATCTACCCCATGCTGACCAAGCCCTGCATCTCCATTTGCCACCTTGCACTCCTATGCCTACAGAGCTGCTACTGAACAGAAACAAAGGCTCACTCCACCCCTGCAGCCCTCAGCTGTGGTCAGCAATGTTGCCCACTCTGCTTGCTGCACCTCTGCAGCATCTTGCCCTGAGATCAGCACTGCTCTGAAGCCATCTCCCTGCCGAGAACTGCTGCTGGGCACAACTTGAGGCCAGCCAGGGCAAAGATGTTCCATTCTCTAGATGAAAGGAGTTTGATTTTCTCTAGATGAAAGGGGTTTGATTTTCACCCCATGCCAGAGGAAGGGAGGGGAGGGAGTTGCAGGTCTCCTTGATACCGAAGGATGATCTTTGTCTGTTCTTGGGAGCAGGAGAAGAATAAGGTGGCAGCTCAGGAACTGGCCACCATGCTGCTGTCCATGCCAGCTCCTTCCAGTGTCCAGCAGCAAACCAAGAGCCTCCTGGCCAGCCTGCACACCAGCCGCTCTGCCTACCATAACCACAAGGTAATGCACTGCAAGGGCTCCAGCTGCAGGCTGCCAGAGGGCAGAGCCACACTGCAGATGAGGAAGGAATCCTTGACAGTGAGGGGGGGTGAGACACTGGAGCAGGTTGCCCAGGGAGGCTGTGGATGTCCCCTCCCTGGAAGTGTTCAGCAGCAGGTTGGATGAGGCCTGGAGCACCTTGGGCTATAGCAGGAGGTGTCCCCATGGCAGGGGGATTGGAGCTTGGATGATCAGATGCTCACAGGATGTTAGGGGTTGGAAGGGACCCAAAGAGCTCATCCAGTCCAACCCCCCTGCCACAGCAGGACCAGATAATCTAGTTCAGGGCACACAGGTACACATCCTGACAGGCCTGGAAAGGCTCCAGACAAGGAGGCTGCACAACCTCTCTGGACAGCCTGTCCAGTGCTCATGGCAGTTGACCTCAAAAAATCAGGATCTGGAAACACATGAAGGTTGCCTGCAAACTGTAGCTCTGGTTTCCATCTCCACAGACATCTGGCTTAGGGTGCTAGGAGAATCCAGCAGTGAGACTCCAGCCTGGTGCTGCCATAGTTGCAATAGGTGCACAAATGCCTGCAGAGAGCCTTTGCCAACCCCTTGAGAGTTGTCGTGTTCCTACACTGCATTTAAATGTGAATATCAATTCCTGAGCCACATTTCTTCTGCTGCAGGTTGACCTTTTCACACTAGTGGCCCTTCCTAGGTGACTCTGGGTGAGATTTAAAGCAGCAAATGCCACATTTCCCCAGGATCTCTCCCTGCAGTTGTGCTTCACGTGCTTTTTGTTGTGCTGCTGTCTGTTGTTTCTCGTTGCCTGTGTTAATCTTTCACTTCACAGGATCAAGCACTGCTCAGTAAAGCCATTCAGTACCTGAGTTCCTCAACCAAAGAAGGAAAGGATCTTGACCCTGAAGTGTTTCAGAGGCTGGTCATCACTGCTAGATCCATTGCTATTATGAGACCCAACAACCTGGTTCACTACACAGAATCAAAGCTGCCACAGTTGGAAGCAGGTAGAGGAGTCTGTCATTTTCTTCAGCTCTCTGCTGTTATAATTGAAGATCTCTTGGGGTTATCTGGTTCTGGGTGCCAGGGGCTGTGTCTGACACACCTGTAGGTGTCCATGTGGGAACTTCTGGCAAAAGCCATGTCCAATAAGTCTGTTGTTGAAGCTGGTGAGGGGTCTGGAGCACAGCCCCGAGAGGAGAGGCTGAGGGAGCTGGGGGTGTGCAACCTGCAGAAGAGGAGGCTCAGGGCAGAGCTCATTGCTCTCTGCAGCTACCTGAAGGGAGGTTGTGGCCAGGTGAGGTTGGGCTCTTCTCCCAGGCAACCAACAACAGAAGAAGAGGACACAGCCTCAAGCTGTGGCAGGGCAGGTTCAGGCTGGATGTTAGGAGGAAGTTGTGCACAGAGAGTGAGTGATTGGCATTGGAATGGGCTGCCCAGGGAGGTGGTGGAGTCCCCATCCCTGGAGGTGTTCAAGCAAAGCCTGGATTGGGGCACTTAGTGCCATTGGCTAGGATTGGGGGATAGGTTGGACTGGATGAGCTTGGAGCTCTCTTCCAACCAGTTGATTCTATCTATATGAGGAAATTTTTTTTTCCCAGCAAGAGTGGTCAGGCACTGGAATGAGCTGCCCAGGGAAGTGGTGGAGTCACCAACTCTGGGTGTGCTTAATTGGATGTGGTGCTTGGGGACATGGTTTAAGGTGAACCTTGTAGAGTAGGGTTCTTGGTTGGACTTGGTGATCCTGAGGGGCTTTGCCAACCTGAGTGTATCTGTGATTCTGATCTTTCCCTGCCTGTCTCTGACAACTGTGGTTTGATCTCTGCAGAGGGTGAAGAAGGGCAGGAGGCCCAGAAACACACTGAAGGAGATGGCTGCACCTTTATTACCCAGCTGGTTAACCACTTCTGGAAGCTGCATGCATCAAAGCCCAAGAATGCCTTCCTTGCCCCTGCCTGCCTGCCAGGTGTGCTACCTCTTCACTTCTCTCTTTTGGAGGGTCCTCTTTTAAGCTTGTAATAAACATGGAAAGGAGAAACTTCCATGCATTTGTTGTGCCAACATTGTGCCTCCAAATCTACAAACTAAAGAGGCTTCCTGCGGTGCCTCACTCTGTGCTAAAATGGTTGATTGTGTTTCCTCCTTCTGTTCCTCCTTAGGTCTCACTCATGTTGAAGCCACAGTCAATGCTTTGGTGGATATTATCCATGGATACTGCACCTGTGAGCTGGATTGTATCCATACAGCATCCAAGATCTACATGCAGATGCTGCTTTGTCCAGTATGTTGTCTCACTCTGCTCTGCTTCAGCCTCTGACAGGGGAGGTTTAGGTTAGACATGAGGAACAATTTCTTCACTGGCAGTGTTGTCAAGGCCTGAGGGATGTGGAGATGCTGGAGTGTATCCAGAGAAGGGCCATGAGGATGCTCAGAGGGCTGCAGCACCTCTGCTGTGAGCACAGCCTGAAAGAGTTGGGGCTGTGCAGGCTGGAGAAGAGGAGGCTCCCAGGGGACCTTCTGGTGGCCTTCCAGGATCTTAAGGAGGCTACAAAAAAGCTGGGGCAGACTTTTTAGGCCCTCAGGAAGTGACAGGACTGGGAAGAATGGAGCAAAGCTGGAGGTGGAGAGATTCAGATTGGATGTGAGGAAGAAGTTGTTGAGCATGAGAGCGGTGAGAGCCTGGAATGGTTTGCTCAGGGAGATGTTTGGGGCCAGATCCCTGGAGGTGTTTGCAGCCAGGCTGGATGAGGCTCTGAGTAAGGTGTCCCTGGGCATGGCAGGGGGGTTGGAACTGGCTGATCCTTGTAGTCCCTTCCAACCCTGACTGATTCTATGAATCAGGCTGCCCAGGGCAGTTATGGAGTCCCCATCCCTGCAGGGATTGAAGAGCCTTGGGGATGTGGTGCTGAGGGTCATGCTCTAGTGGCAACCTGGCAGTGCTGGGTTAATGGTTGGGCTCCATGACCTTAGAGAAGCATGGAAAAGACCTTTAATGGAAAGAAAATTAAATACAGGTATAAAATAGAAGCAAGCAGCCCAAACTCAGCCAGAAGTGAATGGAGGAGAAGTTTCTCTCTCCTGTTTCAGCAACCTTCATCGTGTTCTGTGTGTAGTACCAAGTCTGGGGGAGGCAAGAGGGCGTTTAGGATCTAGGCAGTGCCTTACTTGAATCACAGCCAGCAGAGGGTCATGAGGGTGATTTTAGCTGAAGAAGAAGTTTAATGATGAACTGTGTTAACCCTTTAGGATCCTGCAGTGAGCTTTTCTTGCAAGCAAGCTTTGATCAGGGTGCTGAGGCCAAGGAACAAGCGGCGGCACGTCACCTTGCCGTCCTCCCCTCGCAGCAATACTCCCATGGGTATGCTTTGCTTTTCCACGAGCACCACCTCCTTCACTTGTCCCAAAAGACAAGAAAAATAAGGCAGCCTTATAAATGGGGCACCAAACAAGACTAATCCCACTCTTTCTCATTCATTTTTGCCCTTCTCTTGTCCTCCTAACACCCCAGACGAGCATGCACCTTCGATATTCTGGAATGGAAAGAGATCTCCCTGAGAGATTCTCCTTTCTCAGGGGGCAGGGGAAATCTGATTATTTTCTACAGTAATCCACACTGCCTTAGGATTTCTGTGGCTGTTTCCAAACCCTCATAAATCAGTCCTGAATATGTGTGCAGCCAAACTTAGGGTATCAGATCTCCATCCGAGAGGTCCTTTTTGGCACTGACTTGAGTTACAGTTGTGGTGGAATCTCCTAGTGGCTGGGAGGGGGAGAAGTGAGGATAGCTTAGGGGGTTGCCAGCATTAATTAGCTTGGTTGTGATGAGGGATGAGTGGGTTTGTGAAATGAATTCCTTTCTGACTCAGGAGATAAGGATGATGATGATGATGATGATGCAGAAGACAAGCTGCAGAGCTCCGGGATAGCCAATGGGGAGCATCTCCGGCAGGAAAGCCAGGAGCAAAGTGAAGTTGATCACGGGGACTTTGAGATGGTGGTAAGTGCAGGGTGCTTCTCTTTGGAGCCTTCCAACTACTTAGGTGCTTGAGTTTAATGGTTTAGATGTGATCACTCAGTTTGCAGTGCTCCACAGCTGGTGGCTGGTTGGGTGAAAGCTCTCACTGACTTCAGTTTGGGGCTCCCCAGTTGAAGAGGGACAGGGATCTGCTGGAGAGGGTCCAGGGAAGGGCTGTGAGGATGCTGAGGGGACTGCAGCACTGCCTGGGGAGGAGAGGCTGAGGGACCTGGGACTGCTTAGTCTGGAGAAGAGAAGACTGAGAGGGGATTGAATCAATGGTTATAACTATCTGAGTAGAGGGAGAGGTTCTGCTCGCTTGCTCCCTGGGATAGGCCAAGGAGCAATGGATGGAAGCTGCAGCACAGGAGGTTGCAGCTCAACACAAGAGGCAACTTCTTGCCTATGTGGGTCCCAGAGCAGTGGCAGAGGCTGCCCAGAGAGGTTGGGGAGTCTCCTTGTCTGGAGCCTTTGCAGACTCTGTCTGGATGTGTTGCTGTGTGCCCTGATCTATATTGTCTGGTCCTGCTGTGGCAGGGGGGTTGGACTGGATGATCTCTTTGGGTCCCTTCCAACCCCTGACATCATCTGATCCTGTGTTCCTTCTCCATAGTCTGAGTCCATGGTTCTGGAAACTTCTGAGAATGTGAATAATGGGAACCCTTCTCCCCTGGAGGCTCTTCTGGCTGGAGCAGAGGGATTCCCTCCTATGCTGGATATTCCTCCAGATGCAGATGATGAAACAATGGTGGAATTGGCTATTGCCCTGAGCCTGCAACAAGACCAGCAAGGTAAGATGTAGGCATTGCTGCCAGTCAAAAGGGGATGATAAATAGATAGGATGAGAGGGGATGGGCTGAAGCTTGAGGAGAGCAGATTTGGAGATTATGAAAAAAGCATTTTTACCGGGGCTTGGAGTGATAGAAGGAGGGGGAAATGGGTTGAAGCTGGAGGAGAGAAAATTGAGACTGGAGATGAGGAAGAAATTCTTTAAACTGGAACAGGTTGCCCAGGGAGGTTGTGGCTGCCCCCTCCCTGGAGATGTTCAAAGCCAGGTTGGATGAGGCCTTGAGCAACCTGGGTAAGTGGGAGGTGTCCCTGCCCATGACAGAGGGGTTGGAACTGGATGATTTTGCAGGTCCTTTCCAATCTAAGTCATTCTATGAATCCATGAAACTGGGAAAGAAGCGAAACAGAAGCTGTTGATGTCTCCATCACCAAAGCAAAGACAGGAGGGCTATGAAATGGACAGAAAAGGCCAGAGCTGAAGTCAGTCTCTCCTGGAAGGATGCTCACAGCTTGTTTTCTTCTTGCAGGGAGCAGCAGCAGTGCACTTGGACTCCAGAGCTTAGGGCTGTCTGGCCAAGCCCCCAGCTCCTCTTCCCTGGATGCTGGCACACTCTCAGACACCACAGCATCAGGTAACTGTTCCCTGCAAGCTCTCAAGCTGTTCTCAGAATGACCTACATAAAGGCTCTTGTTTGTAAGGATGGCTTTGAAGACCCAGTTTTTGCTGTTGGCTTTAGGTGGCTTTGGCAGTATATTTATGGGCTTTGCTTGCTTTGATAGGCTTTCACTGTAGCCTTCTGAGGAAGTTCTTTTCCTGAAAATGATAAAATGAGATAAAGATAAGATAAATTTTTAATCTGCTGATAAAAGAAACCATTCACAGCTTCTCCTTCGTATTTATGCCCAACCTGACACTGTTCTTCAAGTAACTTGCATGACTGCTTGATGAGAAGGTTTCCTTCTCAGGTTATCTCCCCTCAGCTGCTGTTAGCAGGCTTCAAAGTATTGATGGATATTTCTAAGTTCCATAGAGTGGTTTGGATTGGAAGGGACCTTAAAGATCATCCATTTCCAACCCTCTGCCATGGGCAGGGACACCTCCCACTAGCTCAAGTTGCTCAAGGCCTCATCCAACATGACTTTGAAGGTTTCCTTCTCAGGGTATCTCCCCTCAGCTGCTGTTAGCAGGCTTCCAAATATTGATGGATATTTCTAAGTTCCATAGAGTGATTTGGGTTGGAAGGGACCTTAAAGATCGTCCATTTCCAGTCCTCAAAGCTCATCCATTTCCAACCCTCTGCCATGGGCAGGGACACCTCCCACTAGCCCAAGTTGCTCAAGTCCTTGGACACCTCCAGGGGAGGGAACATCCACAACCTCCCTGGCGCAGCCTGTTCCCCTTTGATGTGTAGTGAAAGGCTTGACCCAAACCCCAAAAGACTCGGGGAGCTGAGGGGGGGAGGGTGAGGGTGCATTTTTTTGTCGCATGTGCCTTTTTGAGGTTCCATCCAGGCAGTGTTTTTACTTGTAACAGCTCTCTTCATTCTCTTAGCTCCAGCGTCTGACGACGAGGGCAGCACCGCTGCGACCGACGGCTCCACCCTTCGCACCTCCCCCGCCGAGCACGGCGGCAGTGTGGGCTCGGAGAGCGGCGGCAGCGCCGTGGACTCTGTGGCTGGCGAGCACAGCGGTGAGTAGCCCTGGGGAGCGCAGGGGTGAGTAGCCCTGGGGAGCGCAGGGGTGAGTAGCCCTGGGGAGCGCAGGGGTGAGTAGCCCTGGGGAGCGCAGGGGTGAGTAACCCTGGCAAGCGCGGTGCTGAATAGCCCTGGCGAGCGCAGGGGTGAGTACCTCTGGCAGTGAGTGCCTCTGCCGAGCACAGCGGTGAGTAGCTCTGGCAGTGAGTGCCTCTGGCAAGCGCAGCAGTGAGTAGCTCTGGCAGTGAGTGCCTCTGGCGAGCACAGCAGTGAGTAGCTCTGGCAGTGAGTGCCTCTGGCAAGCGCAGCAGTGAGTAGCTCTGGCAGTGAGTGCCTCTGGCGAGCACAGGGGTGAGTAGCTCTGGCAGTGAGTGCCTCTGGCAAGCACAGCAGTGAGTAGCTCTGGCAGTGAGTGCCTCTGGCGAGCACAGCAGTGAGTAGCTCTGGCAGTGAGTGCCTCTGGCAAGCGCAGCAGTGAGTAGCTCTGGCAGTGAGTGCCTCTGGCGAGCACAGCAGTGAGTAGCTCTGGCGAGCACAGCAGTGAGTAGCTCTGGCAGTGAGTGCCTCTGGCAAGCGCAGCAGTGAGTAGCTCTGGCAGTGAGTGCCTCTGGCAAGCGCAGCAGTGAGTAGCTCTGGCAGTGAGTGCCTCTGGTGAGCACAGCAGTGAGTGCCTCTGGCAAGCACAGCGGTGAGTAGCTCTGGCGAGCACAGCGGTGAGTAGCTCTGGCAGTGAGTAACCCTGACAAGTGCAGGGATGAGTAGCTCTGGCGAGCTCAGCAGTGAGTAGCTCTGGCAAGCGCAGGGGTGAGTAGCTCTGGCTGCCCCCCCGGCTCCACAGCTGCTTTCTGCTCTGGCTGATCCCTGCCGAAAGGAGGAATCGCAGGATCGCAGGATTGCAGGAATGGACCTCTGGAGATCATAAAATCACAGAATGGTTTAGGTTGGAAGGGAGCTCAAAGCTCAGCCAGATCCAACCCCCTGTGCCACAGGCAGGGACACCTCCCACCAGAACAGGTCGCTCAAGGGCTCATCCAGCCTGGTCCTCAACACCTCCAGGGAGGTTGTGGAGCACAGAAGCACAGAATGGGATCAAAGATAAATGTCCTCAAGTTGTACCAGGGGAGGTTTAGGTTGGACCTGAGAAGAAATTTCTTCACTGAAAGGGTTCCCAAAGACTAGACCAGGCTGTCCAGGGAGGTGGTTGGATCCTTACGTCTGGAAGGACTTCGAAGCCACAGAGTTGTGGTGCTGAGGGCCATGGTTTAGCCCCAGGCTTCGTAGAGTTAGTGGTTGGACAGGATGATCTTGCAGGTCTCCTCCAACCCAGACAATTGTCATTCTCTGTTCAGCTGTGCTGGCATTGCCTGAGCCTTGCTGTGTTTTCTGCTCCTGAGCCTTGCTGTGTTTTCTCCTCCAGTGTCTGGCCGCAGCAGTGCATATGGGGACACAACAGCTGAGGGCCACCCTGCTGGACCAGGCAGCGTCAGCTCCAGCACAGGAGCCATCAGCACTACCACAGGCCAGCAAGAGGGAGATGGTTCAGAAGGAGAAGGGGAAACAGAGGGAGATGTCCACACCAGCAACAGGCAAGGGGCTTTGTTTTGCTCTTCAAGGGTAGTCCATCTGTGCTACTCAATGTTCAGAGGTGGGGAGGAGGACTATGGCTGCTGAACTTCATGGAGCACAGTTTGTGACCCTTGGATAGTAACAAAAACCACAGAACACAGCAAACTGGTGCTGCAAAATGCTTCCCTCAGCACCTAATACCTCCCACTCACCTAATGTGTGTCCCCCCAGATCTGCTGCCCCTAACACCTCCCACTCACCTAATGTGTGTCCCCCAAATCTGCTGCCCCTGCCAGGTGCTGAAAAAACCTGGCAAACAAGAGTTACTACAGTCTCCAGCTGGGGAGCTTGGGAAATGCAGTGTTGGGAAAGAAGCATCCTGCAGGAGTGCTCAGCACCTGGGGAAGGATTTGGGTTTCGTTCTGCTCAGTCTCCTTTACAGGGCAGTTAGGAACTGCTCTGCAGGATCAGTTTCTAGGCAGCTGAGTTCTGCAGGTGGTTGTGCTGGGCAGGGTGGCTCTGGAGTTGAGCAACCACAGCTCTCTGCATCTCACTGTGAGGTCTAAGGGAGTCTGTGCAGCTTTGATGCCCTCAGGATGCTTGGAACATCCGTAGTAAATCACAGTGATCTTGCTGGGTCTGGTGGTTCCTTGTGGTGTGTCTGAAGTCCTCTGTGTCTGATTCATGGGTTCTGACCTGCAGGCTGCACATGGTCAGACTGATGCTGCTGGAGAGGCTGCTGCAGAACTTACCTCAGCTGAGGAACGTTGGAGGGGTCCGAGCCATCCCCTACATGCAGGTGAGTGAGGGTGGCTCAGGGGCTTGATCACTGCTGCTGCTGGTTTCTGTTTGCACAGGCTTCTCCCTTTCTCTTTCCTGCCCAGTCACAGTGTGTGGGTCCATCTCCAAGAGTTTGATCTGTTGCACAGCATTCCCTGCACCTGTACCCTGGGTATGGGTTTTACAGCTGGCTGCTGAGCTGCAGGGAGAAAATGTTTGAGCTCTGCTGTGTTTGGAAATCCTAGAAAGGCTCAGGTTGGAAGAGACCTCAGGGATATCTGCTCCAATGCCTTTGCCATGGGCAGGGACACCTCTCAACTGCTCTTGGCTGCTCAAGGACTTCCAACCTGGCCTTGAACACCTATGGAGAGGAAGTATCTACACCCTTCCTCAGCAGCCTATTCCAGAATCTCACCACCTTCATGCTGAAGAACTTCCTCCTCAGCTCCCTGCTCTCCCTCAGCTTCAAACCATTCCACCTTGTCCAGAATCCAGGCACCCTTAGGAAAAGTCCCTCTGCAATGTGGGATCTCTTCAGGTACTGGAAGGCAGCTCTAAGGTCCCCCCAGAGTCATCTCCTGTCCAGCTCTCAGCCTATCCTCACAGCAGAGCTGCTTCAGCCCTTGGGTCATCTCTGTGACCCTGCTGTGGCCTCACTCCACAGCTCTGTGTCCTTCTTGTGCTGGGGACACCAGAACTGGAGGCAGAATTGGAGGTGAGGTCTTAGCAGAGCAGAGCCAAGGGGCAGAATCCCCTCTCCTGCCCTGCTGCCCACACTCCTCTGGCTGCAGCCCAGGATACTGTTTGCCTTCTTTTGGGTTTATACTGAATGTTCCTATCAGAATTTGATGGCACAGGAAGAATTTGGGCAAGAACAGAGCTGAATCAAGGTCAAATGTGTGATGTGCTGGGGAAGATAATCTGCATTTGTTTTGCAGACATGGAGCCTGCCTTCTGTTAATGCTCTGACTTCTATTCCCAGGTTATCCTGATGCTTACAACAGACCTGGATGGAGATGATGAGAAAGACAAGGGAGCATTAGATAACCTCCTGTCCCAGCTGATTGCAGAGCTGTGCATGGACAAAAAGGTAAAGCTGCAGTGTGTGCACACACTCAGTTGGCTCCTAGACAGAGCTTCTTCCCGTGTGTGAGAGTCACATCCACACATGGCTGTGGGGATGTGTCCAGGCAGTTTGTTTCTCTTGGTTCACTTCACATAAGGTAAAAAAGAAAAAATGACATGAGTGGAGCTGTTGCTGTTTCCTGGGTCTGGCATCCACGTGTGAGCATGACAACTTGGGCTGCTTGGATTGAACTCTTAGCCCAGCCATGATTGACACAAGTCAGCTTGTCACATCTGGCAGGCTCTTCTCTGGCATCCAGGCCACTTTTTACCTTTACACTGAGGAATTTCTGCTGCATTACTGCTTGAGCTTCCATTAGAAATGCTGCAGGAATCACAGAATCCTAGAATCAGGCAGGGTTGGAAGGACCATAAGCATCAGCCAGTTCCAACCCCCCTGTCATGCCCAGGGACACCCTACCCTAGAGCAACCTGACCACAGCCTCTGCCAGCCTGGCTGCAAACACCTCCAGAGAAGTGGCTCCAAACACCTCCCTCAGCAACCCATTCCAGCCTCTCACCACTTTCATGCTTAACAACTTCCTCCTCACATCCAGTCTGAATCTCCCCACCTCCAGCTTTGCTCCATTCCCCCCAGTCCTGTCACTCCCTGAGAGTCTCAAAAGTCCCTCCCCAGTTTTTCTGTAGCCCCCTTCAGATTCTGGAAGGCCACAAGAAGGTCCCCTGGGAGCCTCCTCTTCTCCAGCCTGCACAGCTCCAACTCTTTCAGTCTGTGCTCGCAGCAGAGGTGCTGCAGCCCTCTGAGCATCCTCGGGGCCTTCTCTGCACACCTCCAGCATCTCCACATCCCTCTTGTCCTAGGGGCTCCAGCACTGGATGCACTACTTCAGCTGGGGTCTCACCAGGGGCAGAATCACCTCCCTGGCCCTGCTGCCCACACTGCTCCTGCTGCAGCCCAGCCTCTGCTTGCCTTTCTGCCCTGCAAGTGCACACTGCTGCCTCATCTTCAGCTTCTCCTCCACTATCACCCCCAAGCCTCTCTCTGCAGGGAGGATCAGAGCAGTAGAAGTGAGATGCTTAGGACCTTGTGCTCAGCTCTGTAACAAGGAAGCTGTCTCCTTGCAGGACGTCACAAAGAAAAACGAGCGCTCGCCGGTCAATGAAGTGCACCTGGTGGTCATGAGGCTGCTGAGTGTCTTCATGTCCAGAACTAAATCAGGATCCAAGTCTTCCATTTGTGAGGTACATTCTTCAAACTTGCTTTTGTCAAGGTGGACGGTGTGCTTTGGGGGCTTTTGTTCATTGTAGGTGGTCTAAAAAAGCTGCCAACTGAAGCAGCTGGCCCTGGTGAGGCTGCATATGGAATATTGTGTCCAGTTCTGGGCCACTCAGTTCAGGAAGGACCTCAGAGAAGTGCTTGAGAAGAGTCCAGCACAGAGCCACGAAAATTATGAAGGGAGTGGAACATCTTCCTTATGAGGAGAGCCTGAGGGCGCTGGGGATCTGTAATTTGGAGAGGAGGAGGCTGAGAGGTGACCTCATTCATGTTGAGAAAGATGTGCAGGTGAGTGGCAGGAGGCTGGGGCCAGGCTCTGCTGGGTGATGCCCAAGGACAGGCCAAGGGGCACTGGGTGGAAGCTGAGCCATAAGAAGTTCCATGGAAACATCAGGAGGATTTTTTTACCCTGTGAGGGTGACAGAGCACTGAAACAGGCTGCCCAAGGCGGGTTGTGGAGTCTCCCTCTCTGGAGATGCTCCTGAATGTGCTCCTGTGTGACCTGCACTGGGTGATCCTGCTCTGACAGGGGAGTTGGACTGGATGAGCTTTGGAGGTCCCTTCCAACCCTTTAACATTCTGTGATTCTGTGTGAAAATGAGAAATAGGATGGGATGGGATGGAATAGGATAGGATGGAATGGGATGGAATAGGATGGGATGGAATGGAATGGAATGGAATGGGATGGAATAGGATGGGATGGGATGGAATAGGATAGGATTGAATGACATAGGATAGGATGGAATGGCAGAGGATGGGATAGGATGAAATGGAATGGAGTAGAATAAGCCAGGTTGGAAGAGAGCTCTAAGCTCATCCAGTCCAGCCTATCCCCCAGCCCTATCCAGTGGCACTAAGTGCCTCATCCAGGCTTTGCATGAACACCTCTAGGGATGGGGACTCCACCACCTCCCTGGGCAGCCCATTCCAATGCCAATCACTCTCTCTGGGAAGAACTTCCTCCTAATAGAATAGAATCAGCCAGGTTGGAAGAGAGCTCTAAGCTCATCCAGTCCAGCCTATCCCCCAGCCCTATCCAGTGGCACTAAGTGCCTCATCCAGGCTTTGCATGAACACCTCTAGGGATGGGGACTCCACCACCTCCCTGGGCAGCCCATTCCAATTGGAAGTGCTTTGGAAGAAGCTCAGGAGGAGTCTGTAGAGTTGTTTGTGCTGGGAAAAAAAAGCTCTTTTTTTCCAGGGAGAAAACCAGCAGGGACTCAGCAGGGAGAAAACCAAATTGTGAGGACGAGTGGGTTCACTTGGTTTTGTGCATGGCTGCTGCCTGAGCTGTGGGCCAGTTGCTCAAAATGTTCCCAGCACCTCCCTGGTGCTGAAGGGGTTAAAGAGGATTTGTAATGTGATTATTGGAAAGCAATGTGCTGCTGTGTCAACGTAAAAGTCGCTAAGAGGATTCCTTAAGATATTTTGTTGCTAAAAGGTGCAGTAATAAGGCATAAAAAAAAAAAAAAAAAGC
>VWZI01010630.1:82936-113623 GCA_013396835.1 Psilopogon haemacephalus
AAGGCATAGAGGTTAAAAAATTTAGTCTGAACTGCATCAAATTTTAATGAGCTTATGAGCTGTGGGGGTTTGTTTGGATTTACAGGGCTGCTTTAATAGTTTTATTTACAGTAGCTTTTTTTTTTCCCCTTCTTCTTCTTCTCCCTTCTTCTTCCAGCCTTTTGTTACTCACTCGAGCTCTCCAGAAATCAAAGCTTCGTCGTCTCTCCTCTTGCAGAATGCAGGTGGAGCAAATACCTGGGTGGAGCAGAGGCTCTCAGCTGCCATCTAGCAAAACAGAGGGACTCTTTTTCTCTACCAGCGTTTTGCTCCCAGCTGGCCAAAGCCCAGAGAAACAAATAGAAATCCCAACTTTTTTTTTTTTTTTTTTAAAAAGAAGGAAAGGAGGGAGGAGAAGGGAAAGGGAAGGAAAAAAAAAGGAAAAAAAGAAGCCCTAGTTCTAATCCATAGCAGAGTGGCCTCTGGCACATGTGTCGAGGGGAGATTAGACTTAAGAGGAGATTTTGTTTGTTTCCCTTTACTAAGCCCTTGTTCAAAAGAAGCCTTCTGTAAATATTTGAGTTGCTTTTCATCCACACAAACATCCCCCCCCCCAAAAAAAAAAANAAGGGGAAAAACAAAAACAAACCCCCCCCCCCAAAAAAAAAAAAAAAAAAAACCAAAACCCCAACCTCAAAGAAACCCCAAACTTAAAAGCTGCCTGGAAAGTTTCAAGAATGAAAAGAAAAAACAAAAAACCAAACAACCCAGACCTGCTCTCTCTTATCCATCCAGAGCAGAGCAAAAGAGAATCACCTCCCTCACACAGCTTCTTCTGCTCTTCCTGGTGGAGCTCAGGTGCTTTAGTGCTGGGGGGGTCTCACCAGAGCAGAGCAAAGAGGAAGAATCACCTCTCTCACAGCTTCTCCTGATGGTTCTCAGGTGCTTTAGTGCTGGGGGTCTCACCAGAGCAGAGCAAAGAGGAAGAATCACCTCTCTCACAGCTTCTCCTGATGGTTCTCAGATGCTTTAGTGCTGGGGGTCTCATCAGAGCAGAGCAAAGAGGAAGAATTACCTCTCTCACAGCTTCCCCTGATGGTTCTCAGATGCTTTAGTGCTGGGGTTCTCATCAGAGTAGAGTAAAGGAGAAGAATCACCTCCTTCACAGCTTCCCCTGCTCTTCCTGATGGTTCTCAGGTGCTTTAGTGCTGGAGGAGTCTCATCAGAGCAGAGCAGAGGAGAAGAATCACCTCCTTCACAGCTTCCCCTGCTCTTCCTGATGGTTCTCAGGTGCTTTAGTGCTGGGAGTCTCATCAGAGTAGAGTAAAGGAGAAGAATCACCTCTCTCACAGCTTCCCCTGCTCTTCCAGGTGGATCTCAGGTGCTTTAGTGGTGGGCTCCACAAAAGCAAAGGGGAAGAATCACCTCTCTCCCAGCTTCCCCTGGCATTTTTCAGATGCTCCAGTGGTGAGGTCTCAGCAGAGCAGAGCAAAGAGGAAGAGCCACCTCTCTCTCAGCCTCCCCTGCTCTTCCTGCTGGTTCTCTTGAGTGATTCACCTCCTCTTTGTTTCAGTCTTCCTCGCTCATCTCCAGTGCCACCGCCGCTGCCTTGCTGAGCTCTGGTGCTGTCGACTACTGCCTGCACGTGCTGAAGTCTTTGCTGGAGTACTGGAAGAGCCAGCAGAATGATGAGGAGCCTGTAGCCACCAGCCAGCTCCTCAAACCCCACACCACTTCCTCTCCACCCGACATGAGCCCTTTTTTCCTCCGCCAGTACGTGAAGGTGAGTCCTACCCTCTGCTCGGTAGCTTTACACCGCCTGCCTTAAAGGCTGCTGTGCAGAAGGGAGTCAAAACCTCCTTGCAGAACAGCTTTGCCTTCAGCAGAGCCTGGAAAATCCCTTCCCTTAGCACCTAGCTACAAGTAGGATTGTAATAGCCCCTGTTGCAAGAGGGATATGGAGGTGCTGGGAGGGCCACGAGGGCTGGAGCTGCTCTGCCATGAGGAGAGAGTGAGGAATTTGAGGATGTTCAGTCTGGAGAGGAGAAGGCTCCTAGGTGACCTTATTGTGACCTTGCAGTATCTGAAGGGGGCTACAAGAAAGCTGGGGGGGGGACTTTTTAGGCTGTCAGGTAGTGGTAGGACTAAGGGGAATGGAACAAAGCTGGAAATGGGGAGATTGAGATTGGATGTGAGGAGGAAGTTCTTTACCAAGAGGGTGGTGAGACCCAGGACTGGGTTGCCCAGGGAGGTGGTGGAAGCCTTGTCCCTGGAGGTGTTTAAGGCCAAGTTGGATGAGGCTCTGAGCAACCTAATGTAGTGTGAGGTGTCCCTGCCCATGGCAGGGAGGTTGGAACTGGATGATCCTTGGGGTCCCTTCCAACCCTGACTGATTCTATGATTCTGTGATTTCAGCTGGATACAGCTGTACCCATCACTACACTCCTCAGCCAGGCCTCTCTGTGATGTGATCACCTTCTGTGCTCCACAACCTCCCTGGAGGTGTTCAACACCAGGTTGGATGAGGCCTTGAGCAACCTGTTCTAGTAGGAGGTGTCCCTGCCTGTGGCAGGGGGTTGGAATTTGCTGAGTTTTGAGGTCCCTTCCAACCAGAACCATTCTATGATTCCCACCATAAGTCCTGGATTTGTTCAACCACCAATGGTGCCTTCATGCTAAGATGCTGCTGAGGCAGGGATGGCTTTGATGTATGTAGAGGTGCAGTGAAAAAAAGCCCTGTTCAGTGTCTCCTAAGCTGAGAGCTCCAACGTTTAAATGCTTTACTACTCCACATTAACTCACTGTATCCTCGAAGTTGACGTCAAGTTGAAGCTTAAGGAAGGGAGATTTAGGCTGGAGACTAGGAAGAAATTCTTGACAGTGAGTTGGAACAGGTTGCCCAGGGAGGTTGTGGCTGCCCTCTCCCTGGAGTTGCTCAAGGCCAGGCTGGATGAGGCTTTGAGCACCCTGGGCTAGTGAAAGGCATCCCATGGCAGATGGGACTAGATGGTATGGAAGGTCCCTTCCAACCTGAACCATTGTATGGATCTCTGAATCTAGTTGAAGTCCTCCTGCAGGCTTGTTCTTATTTTATCAAGCTGGATTTATGGCTGCAAGGCTGCAGAGGTGCTTGGGGTTTAGGAAATCAATGAATGCACCCTGGGTCTTGCCCTGCCACCATGCTGGGAGGGCTCAGTGCCAGAGCCTGACTGATTGCTCTTCCTCTCAGGGTCATGCTGCAGATGTGTTTGAGGCCTACACTCAGCTGCTGACAGAGATGGTGCTGAGGCTGCCCTACCAGATCAAGAAGATTGCAGACACCAACTCTCGCATCCCTCCTCCCATCTTTGACCACTCCTGGTTCTACTTTCTGTCTGAGGTGAGGGACAACATTGAGTGGGACCCATCTAGCTCCAACCTCCTTGCAGGGAGCTGTAGAGAGCCAAGAGGTCTGCCCTCAGCCTCCTCTTCTCCAGAGCCCTTTTTTGTTGCTGCAAGATGCCAGTGCTGACCTTGTAGGCTTTTCTTTTGTCCAGTACCTGATGATCCAGCAGACTCCGTTCGTGCGCCGCCAAGTCCGCAAGCTGCTGCTCTTCATCTGTGGATCAAAGGACAAATACAGGCAGCTCAGAGACCTCCACACCTTGGACTCCCACGTGCGTGGCATCAAAAAGCTGCTGGAGGAACAGGGCATCTTCCTCCGTGCCAGTGTGGTCACTGCAAGTTCAGGCTCTGCCCTGCAGTATGATACCTTGATCAGCTTGGTAAGGATGAGGAGCAAAGTATGTGTGTGTGTGTGCTTGATGTGAGGTGTCACTGAGAGCAATGCTAACCTGCTGCTTGCTCCTCATCCCCTTTGTCCCTTTCAGATGGAACATTTGAAGGCTTGTGCAGAGATTGCCACGCAGAGGACAGTCAACTGGCAGAAGTTCTGCATCAAAGATGATTGTGAGTTCTGAGGGTACTGGGTCGGGGGGGGGAGCAGAGAGGCTGCTCAGCCTGGAGAAGAGTGACCTTAGAGCAGCCTTGAAGGAGGTCATAGGAGAGCTGGGGAGGGACTTTTGACAAGGGCTGGGAGTGACAGGATGAGAGGGAATGGATTGAAGCTTGAGGAGGGGAGATTGAGACGGGAGATTAGGAAGAAATTTGTGAGAGAGAGGGTGGGGAGACACTGAAACAGGTTGCCCAGGGATGTGGTTCAGGCCCTCTCCCTGGAGGTGTTGAAGGCCAGGGTGGATAAGACCTTGAGCAACCTATCCTGGTGGAGGTGTCTCTGCCCATGGCAGGGAGTTAGAACTGGATGAGCTTTAAGGTTCCTTCCAAGCCAACCCATTTTATAAATGCTTGTGTCATGGTTTGAATCAAGACTTCTCAGATGGGGAAGCTCAACAGAGAAGAAGGGAACACAGCTGAGAGCTTTGAGTAGTACTGAACTGCTTCCAGGGCTAATTATCACACAGCTGTGATTGCAGCTCCTAAAGGACACAGTGGGGTGCAGTGGACAGCTTAGAAGAACAGAGTTAATCATGGGATGCTTTGGTTTGGAAAGGACCTTAAAGACCATCTAGTTCCAACTCCCCTGCCGTGGGTGGGGACATCTTCCTCCAGAGCAGGAGTACTCAATTCTGCCATCCCAGAAACAGGACACTCTTTGCTGTCAGAAGCAGCTTGGCTTTAGCTTTTTTTCCTTTCATTTTTGATAGCTGTTAGAAATCATTAGGACCAGTTAGAGAATGGAGACTTGGAGAATTACCAGAGAATGCCCAGCTTGGTGTGTCAGCGTTCTTCACTCATCTGTTAAGGGCAGCAAGGCTGGGGAGGGGTCTGGAGAATGAAGAGCAGCTGAGGGCACTGGGATTGTTCAACCTAGAGAAGAGGAGATCTGGGTTGCCTTCCTTGTGCTGCCCTTGTCTCCTGGTGTGTCACTTGGGATGGGGAACACCTCCCCTTGGTGCCTCCAGGTGCTATGCCTGGCATCCCCCAAATGTTCTGCTTGGCACACCCAAATGCCACCCTTCTGCAAGCCTGAGCTTGTGGGGTGATGCCTGTCACATTCAAAGTGTATTTTTTATTTAGGTTGGGGTTGGTTGGTTGTTTTCTGGTGGTTTGTTTTTTTTTTCAATTGAGGCTTCAAAGGTTTTCCCTCTTCTCTCTGCAGCCGTTCTCTATTTCCTCCTGCAAGTCAGCTTCCTGGTGGATGAAGGAGTGTCCCCTGTTCTCCTGCAGCTGCTCTCTTGTGCTCTGTGTGGCAGTAAAGTGCTGTCTGTGGCCTCCTCTGGATCGTCAAGCACCTCTTCCACCTCTGCTCCTGCAGCCTCAGGCTCTGGGCAGCCAACCACACAGGGCAAATCCTCCACTAAAAAGAGCAAGAAAGAAGAAAAGGAGAAGGAGCGAGAGGGTGAGCTGTGGTTGTGCCCTGCTCTATGCTGAGTTTAGGGATGAAGTCTTCTCCTCTTAACCTTTCTCACTCTGTTTAAAGAGAGCTGCTGGTTGCTTGGGTGGTAAACACCACTGTTGTGAAAGGGTCCTGGATCCTGGCTAGGGCACTTGCAGGCTACAGCAGCTAGGAGAGAAGAGCAGTTGTGCTGCAGGCAGGTTGGAGAGGGGCAAAGATGGAATCAGTGACCTTAAAAGGTCCCTTTCAATCCAAAACCTTTTGTGTTTCTGTGAAGCAATATGTCCAAAGAGCTGGGGCCAAAATCCTAAGAGCTGAAGGCCAAAATACTGAGTTGGGTCTGAAATCCTAAGAGCTGGGGACAAAATCCTAAGAGCTGAAGGCCAAAATACTGAGTTGGGTCTGAAATCCTAAGAGCTGGGGACAAACTCCTTAGAGCTGGGATCAAGATACTGAGTTGGGTCTGAATTCCTAAGGGCTGAGGTCAAAATACTGAGCTGGGTCTGGAATCCTGAGAGCTGGGGACAAACTCCTGAGAGCTGGGGTCAAAATACTGAGTTGGGTCTGAATTCCTAAGGGCTGAGGCCAAAATACTGAGCTGGGTCTGGAATTCTGAGAGCTGAGGCCAAAATACTGAGTTGGGTCTGAAAACCTAAGAGCTAGAGCCAAAATCCTGAGTTGGAGCTGAAATCCCAAGGGCTGGGGCCAAAATCCTTAGTTGGGGCTGAAAACCTGAGAGCTGGGGCTGAAATAAAATGCTGAGTGCATCTATCCACATGAGTGGGCTGGAAATTGTGTAATAGAAGTGAGCTCCTCTCCTAGTGAAGAAGCTTCCACCTACCTCACCCATTTGGGGCTGCAGGAGGTGGAAATGGTCGCAGGGATCCAAAACAAGCCCTGAAGATGCACACCCAGTTTGGTAGTGTCCAGACTTGTTTGCTCTTCTTTTTTTCTTTTTCCCCTCCTCTGTCTGACTCGTGAGCAGTGTTGGAGCCAAGGCTGCTGCTGCTTAATGGCTACCCAAAGGCCTGGGAAAGTAATTAAGCTTTCCTATAAAAGTCAGGGGCATAAATTCCCTCTTGGCTTTTCTTCAAGGAACCCATTTGGCTTTCTCTGTCAGATGATTCTCTGTGACTCTTTCTTTTCACTGCCCAGTGGCTGATCCTTTTCTCTCAATCAGGCTGTGCAGGATATTTTCTCATGTCCAACCTGGCAAGTATTCCAGTAACTGTTTTTTTTTTCCCCCTGTGTTAATGAGGAGTACTCTGGAAAGAGACAGGAGTGTTTCAGCTTGCCTGAAACGCAGCAATTTGTCCCCATTGTCCTGACATGAAGCTCTGAGGTGCTCCCATTTAATCTGCTTTCTCAAGTCTCTTCTTCTACCACCTCAGGTGAGAGTCTGGGCAGTCAGGAGGATCAGCTGTGTACAGCTCTGGTGAACCAGCTGAACAAGTTTGCTGATAAGGAGACCCTCATTCAGTTCCTGCGTTGCTTCCTGCTGGAGTCCAACTCCTCCTCTGTCAGGTGGCAGGCTCACTGCCTGGCCCTCCACATCTACAGGTGAGCTGCTCCTGGCCACTTTCAGGGAGCTCTGGCCTTGCTAAAAGGCTGCCTGCTTCAGCCCCTGTCCTGCAGGCTGCAGACACTTGCAGGTGATTGCATCCCCCTCGATCACTGACACTGTGCTGCAGCTCTTTGGGCTGGAGGGAGAAGTTGGCACTGAACTCGTTGAGTTATCACCTGCAAGGAGCATTTGAGTTCTGTCTGCAGAATCTGGCTCCTGACACTTAAGGGGGTAAGGTTTTGTGGGAGAGGGAGTTTCTGAGGCAGAGGCAAATGAACATAGTGGAAAGGTTGAGAGTTCTGTAGGGAAAGGCACAGGTCAGGGTGCTGAGCTCCTGCAGGGCTTGATTTAGGCACTGCAAGACAGCTGCCTGCTTTAGCCCCTGTCCTGCAGGCTGCAGACACTTGCAGGTGATTGCATCCCCCTCCAGTCCAGTGGAGGGCTCCAAGGATGCTGAGGGGACTGCAGCACTGCCTGGGGAGGAGAGGCTGAGGGACCTGAGGATGCTTAGTCTGGAGAAGAGAAGACTGAGAGGGGATTGAATCAATGTATATCAATATCTGAGGGCTGGAGGTCAGGATGGGAGGGGCAGGCTGTGCTCACTTACTCCCTGGGATAGGCCAAGAAGCAATGGATGGAAGCTGCAGCACAGGAGGTTGCAGCTCAACACAAGAGGCAGTTTCTTACCTGGAAGGGTCCCAGAGCAGTGGCACAGGCTGCCCAGAGAGGTTGTGAAGTCTCCTTGTCTGGAGCCTTTCCAGTCCTTTCTGGATGTGTTGCTGTGTGCCCTGAGCTAGATTGTCTGGTCCTGCTGTGGCAGGGGGGTTGGACTGGATGATCTCTTTGGGTCCCTTTCTGTGATCCTGTGATCTTTAGGGTCCTTTTCCCACACCAACCTTATTGTCATCTATTCAACAGGAACTCCAACAAGTCTCAGCAGGAATTGCTGTTGGATCTCATGTGGTCAATCTGGCCAGAACTTCCAGCTTATGGAAGGAAGGCTGCCCAGTTTGTAGATCTCCTGGGATACTTCTCTCTGAAAACCCAGCAGACTGAGAAAAAGGTACCACAGTGTCATCAGCATCCTGCTGCTTCATCTCACCTGTGTCACTGCTCCTTTATGGTACAGCTGGGGACAGGATTTCTGTCAAGAGAGCTTCTGGTGGAAATGTCTTCTGGTCCCCACATTGAAATGCTAAGAGAGAGGTCCCTAAAAGGGTCCTTAAAGGATTTGGGAATGTGGATTTTTTTGTTTCACTGTTTCAGGGGTTTTGGTGAGGCTTTCATGGGGAGGATGTTTGGGGTTCTGGGTTGATTTTTTTTTTTTTTTTTAATTTAGATGAAAACTCCTTTCCCCCAGGAAGCCTTTGAGTGAAAATAGATTTATCTGCCAGCTCAAGTTGATATCTTTTATGATATTTCAGCTCTTAGAAATCTTTGCTAACCACAGCTTTTGAAGAAAGGCAGGTGGTAGGGTTTGGTAGGGGAGCAGTGGGTTTGAGGACAAGGTGATAGGTTGGACTGGATGATCTTGGAGGTCTCTTCCAACCTGGCCTGTTCCATTCCTATTCCAGTTCCGTTCCTATTCCAGTTCCGTTCCTGTTCCTATTCCAGTTCCGTTCCTGTTCCTATTCCAGTTCCGTTCCTGTTCCTATTCCAGTTCCGTTCCTATTCCTATTCCAGTTCCGTTCCTGTTCCGTTCCTGTTCCATTCCTGTTCTGTTCCATTCCTGTTCCTGTTCCATTCCTGTTCCTGTTCCCTTCCTGTTCCTGTTCCCTTCCTGTTCCTGTTCCCTTCCTGTTCCTGTTCCCTTCCTGTTCCTGTTCCCTTCCTGTTCCTGTTCCCTTCCTGTTCCTGTTCCCTTCCTGTTCCTGTTCCCTTCCTGTTCCTGTTCCCTTCTTATTCCTGTTCCCTTCCTGTTCCTGTTCCCTTCCTGTTCCTGTTCCCTTCCTGTTCCTGTTCCCTTCCTGTTCCTGTTCCCTTCCTGTTCCTGTTCCCTTCCTGTTCCTGTTCCCTTCCTGTTCCTGTTCCCTTCCTGTTCCTGTTCCCTTCCTGTTCCTGTTCCCTTCCTGTTCCTGTTCCCTTCCTGTTCCTGTTCCCTTCCTGTTCCTGTTCCCTTCCTGTTCCTGTTCCCTTCCTGTTCCTGTTCCCTTCCTGTTCCTGTTCCCTTCCTGTTCCTGTTCCCTTCCTGTTCCTGTTCCCTTCCTGTTCCTGTTCCCTTCCTGTTCCTGTTCCCTTCCTGTTCCTGTTCCCTTCCTGTTCCTGTTCCCTTCCTGTTCCTGTTCCCTTCCTGTTCCTGTTCCCTTCCTGTTCCTGTTCCCTTCCTGTTCCTGTTCCCTTCCTGTTCCTGTTCCCTTCCTGTTCCTGTTCCCTTCCTGTTCCTGTTCCCTTCCTGTTCCTGTTCCCTTCCTGTTCCTGTTCCCTTCCTGTTCCTGTTCCCTTCCTGTTCCTGTTCCCTTCCTGTTCCTGTTCCCTTCCTGTTCCTGTTCCCTTCCTGTTCCTGTTCCCTTCCTGTTCCTGTTCCCTTCCTGTTCCTGTTCCATTCTTATTCTTTATCCTAATCCAACTCCTAATCCTATTCCAATTCCTCTTCCTATTCCAATTCCCTTCCAATTCTATTCTCATTCTATTCTGTTCTTAAAGGTCTGGGAATGCCTTACAGACCCTAGCAGGCGTTGGCTGACCAACAGCAGAGTTACTGTGTTCAAGGTCTCATCTGGGGGTCTCTTGGATTCCTGAGGGGGAATGATTTAGCCACCTAAATCCCTGTGGGTATCTTCTGGGGGACCTGGAATGCCATGAGCTGAGGAACCTTGAGAAGCCAACCTTTTTTTCCCTTGTATTTCAGCTGAAGGAATACTCCCAAAAGGCTGTGGAGATCCTCAGGACCCAGAACCACATTCTGACCAACCACCCCAACTCCAACATTTACAAGTGAGTTACTCCTCCTGACTTGGAGCTGTTTCACTGAAGAGCTTTGCAGCTGCAAGCCACAGTTCTTCTGGTAAAATGGTGGTGGAGGAAGGACCCCTACTGAGAGCCTGTGCTTGCTGCAGCTTCTCTGGCTGGAAGAGCAGAATTCAGTTCTGCCATCCCAGGAAGAGGACACTCTCTGTGCTCTCAGCAGTAGCTTGGAGTTGGCTTTTTTCCTTTCAGTTTTTGGATACCTGTTAGAAAATATTAGGACCAGTTAGGGAATGGAGACTTGGAGAATTAACAGGGAGTGCCCAGCAGGATGTGTCAGTGTTCTTCACTCATCTCTTAAGGGTAGCAAGGCTGGGGAGGGGTCTGGAGAGTGAGGAGCAGCTGATGGAGTTGGGACAGCTTAGTCTGGAGAAGAGGAGGCTGAGGGAAGACCTCACTGCTCTCTGCAGCTCCCTGAAAGGAGGTTGCAATGAGGTGGGGGCTCAATGAGGTACCCAACGCTGTCATCACAGCCTCCTCCCGCCAGGATGGTGAGGTTGGGTGAAGTCTTGGCATGCTCCAGCCACTTCTTTATCCTGGCAAAGGACTGGTAAAAGGACACAATAACAATGAGGCTGAGTTTGGGGGTCTGAAGGCAGGCCTGGGCAATCCCTTTCAGGGCTAAGCTGCTCTTGCTGCTCTTCCAGCTCAGAAGGAAGGGTGGGAGATGGAAAAACAGCCCTGGGTACTCTGGGAGGTTAAGGTTGGACACAAGGAACAATTTCTTTGCTGCAGGAGTGGTCAGGCATTGGAATAGGCTACCCAGGGAGGTGGTGGAGTCCTCATCCCTGTTCAAGAAACCTGTGGCCCTGGCACATGGGGACATGGTCTAGGGCCCATGGTGGTGTTGGGTTGATGGTTGGACCCAGTGATCTTAGAGGTCTTTTCCAACCAACCAATTCTCTTGCTTCTATGATTCCAGCACCTTGTCTGGCCTGGTGGAATTTGATGGCTATTACCTAGAGAGTGATCCTTGCCTTGTCTGCAACAATCCAGAGGTGCCCTTCTGTGTAAGTAGCAGCTGCTCTTCCACCCATGACCAGTTACAGCTGGACCCCAGCAGCCTGCTTTGCTGTGCTTCTGGGGTTTGGGGTGGGGGATGTCATTACCTAGCAGCTGTCTCCTTGGTTTTGTCCTCAGTACATCAAGCTCTCCTCCATCAAAGTGGACACTCGCTACACCACCACCCAGCAAGTGGTGAAGCTCATTGGCAGCCACACCATCAGCAAGGTGACAGTGAAGATAGGAGACCTGAAAAGAACCAAAATGGTCCGAACCATCAACCTTTACTACAACAACAGGACAGTGCAAGCCATAGTGGAGCTGAAAAACAAGTAAGCATGGCCCAGGGGTGAGCAAACCTCTCCAGCAGCAGGGGATAGGATGAGTGGAAATGGCCTCAAGTTGCAGCAGGGGAGGTTTAGAATGGTTTAGGTTGGAAGGGAGCTCAAAGCTCAGCCAGTTCCAACCCCTCTGTGGCATAGGCAGGGACACCTCCCGCTAGAACAGGTCACTCAAGGCCTCATCCAACCTGGCCTTGAACACCTCCAGGGAGGTTGTGAAGCACAGAAGCACAGAATGTGATCACAGATCACCTGGATCTTGGAGCAGACCTGTAAGCTGCCTGTGTGCCAACTTGGTACAGGCTCAGTTTTTAAGCACCTGACTTAATGGTGTGGAAAGCAAAGGTAACACCAAAGCTAACACCAAAGCACCTCCTGGAGGTTTTGACCTGGGAAGGAGTTTGGACCTTACAGCACATCCCAGAGATGCAGGAAGTGTTCACACTGCTTGTCTGAAGCCACATTAACATTAGAAGTTGGATGGTCCAGCTCTTGGCTATGAAAAATAGCTCAGTCTGGAGCCAGTCCTCTTACAGGCTTTTCCCCTCCTCTTCTTGAGATGTTCTCAGCAGAATCAGATCTCTCTGCCTTCAGGATTAATCTCTGCCTGCCTGCTTATTGCTCGTTTGAAGTCTTAATCAAGTCTGTGACATCACAGGTGGCTGCTGTGGAGAGGATTATGATGTCACACAGAGAGGATTCTGACCTCAGGTTGAGAATAAGCAGTGGGAGCAGATGAGATCTTTGGAAATCAATATCCTGTGTGTCCTTACTACTTAAATAAATAAATAAATAAATAAAATGGAGGTGAAAAATCCCTAGAAAATGTCTGCAGAATTAAAGTTGTGGGGTTTTAGGTTTTTTTTTTTTTCCACAAGGCATCAACAGCTCTTTAATCCCACACAGTCTCTCTCTTATGAAGAGGATAAAGGCTTAAAATGTATTTCTGGCTACATATCGTGGCAATACAGAAGCTAAAGAAAACCAAGCCTGCAACTGCTTTCCATTCATCCCATTTCAAGTGGATTTGGAGCTGGGAGCTGCGTGGGCAGGGAGGGTACTCCCCTGCTGGAGAAACTCACCCCCCTGCTTCCTTTCCCTTCCTTTTTCCTCTTTCCCCAGGCCAGCTCGGTGGCACAAAGCTAAGAAAGTGCAGCTGACCCCGGGCCAGACCGAGGTGAAGATTGATCTGCCTCTGCCCATCGTGGCCTCCAACCTGATGATTGAGTTTGCAGACTTCTATGAGAACTACCAAGCCTCCACTGAGACCCTGCAGTGCCCTCGCTGCAGTGCCTCTGTCCCTGCCAACCCAGGGGTCTGTGGCAACTGTGGGGAGAACGTCTACCAGTGCCACAAGTGCAGGTATGGAGCCCCAGGGGGACAACTCTAACACTGCCACAAGTGCAGGTATGGCAGCTCCAGAGGGAGAGCATCACCAGTGCCACAAGTGCAGGTATGGAGACCTAGGGGGACAACTCTACCACTGCCACAAGTGCAGGTATGGAGCCCCAGGGGGACAACTCTACCAGTGCCACAAGTGCAGGTACGGCAGGCCCAGGGAGAGAGCATCACCAGTGCCACAAGTGCAGGTATGGAGCTTCAGGGAGAGAGCATCACCAGTGCCAAGCCAGAAGGATGAGGAAGCCAGGAAGAAGTTCTTGCCAGTGCCACAAGTGCAGGTACGGCAGGCCCAGGGAGAGAGCATCACCAGTGCCACAAGTGCAGGTATGGAGCTTCAGGGAGAGAGCATCACCAGTGCCATAAGTGCAGGTATGGAGCCCCAGGGGGACAACTCTACCAGTGCCACAAGTGCCACAAGTGCAGGTATGGCAGGCCCAGGGAGAGAGCATCACCAGTGCCACAAGTGCAGGTATGGAGCCCCAGAGAGAGAGCATCACCAGTGCCACAAGTGCAGGTATGGAGCCCCAGGGAGAGAGCATCACCAGTGCCACAAGTGCAGGTATGGAGCTTCAGGGAGAGAGCATCACCAGTGCCATAAGTGCAGGTATGGAGCCCCAGGGGGACAACTCTACCAGTGCCACAAGTGCCACAAGTGTAGGTATGGCAGCCCCAGGGAGAGAGCATCACCAGTGCCATAAGTGCAGGTATGGAGCCCCAGAGAGAGAACTCTACCAGTGCCACAAGTGCAGGTATGGCAGCCCCAGAGGGAGAACTCTACCAGTGCCACAAGTGCAGGTAGGGCAGCCCCAGAGGGAGAGCATCACCAGTGCCACAAGTGCAGAAGGCTCTGAGGAGACCTTATTGAGGCCTTCCAGTATCTGAAGGGGCTACAGGAAAGCTGGGCAGGGACTTCATAGGCTGTTAGGTAGTGACAGGACTGGGGGGAGTGAAGCAAAACTAGAAATGGGTAGATTCAGATTGGATTTTAGGAAGAATTTCTTCAGCATGAGGGTGGGGAGACACTGGCACAGGTTTCCCAGGGCAGTGGTGGAAGCCTCATCCCTGGAGGTGTTTATAGGTCAGACTGGATGTGGCTCTGAGCAACCTCATGTAGTGTGAGGTGTCCCTGCTTATGGCAGTGGGTTTGGAGCTGGCTGATCCTTGAGTTCCCTTCCAGCCCTGACCATTCTGTGAATCTATAACAGGAGGAGAGGGAATGGCCTGAAACTGGGCTGGAGGAGATTTAGGTTGGATACGAGGAACAACTTCTTTGCTGCAAGAGTGGTCAGGCATTGGATCAGGCTGCCTGGGGAGGTGGTGGAGTCCCCATCTCTGGAGGTGTTCAGGAAGCATAAGGCCTTGGGGCCACTTAATGGCCCTGGTGGCATTGGGTCCATGCATTGAGCTGTTTTCCAACCCAAGCAATCCTCCCCACAGAGCCAACAGTGGGGGTTTACAGAGCCCTGGTGGTGTTGCCTGTGTTGGATGCTCACCAAAAAGAGCCTGCTCTTGAAAAATCCCTGATGGTGGCTAATACAAGCACACAATCAAATTAGTCAGGAAGTATAAAACAGGCTTACAGGGATTTGCAGCTAATGCAGCCTCACAAAGGAAACCTGATAGCACAACACTGAACTTTTCAGATCGAGCCCTCTGAAGTTTCAAGAGGAGCCAATTCCCAGGGTGGTGGTGGTGGTGATGGGGTTGAGGGGGGCATGGGGGAGAAGGTTGTTTTTGAGCTGCCTGCTGAAGGGCATAAGGCTGAAGTTCAGTGCTGGGATGGCAGAGTGGGGAGGAGCTTGCAGCCCTCAGCCCCCCTGGCCCGACAGTGCCTGCTTGTCTGTTTGAGTGCTTTTGTCGTGCTCTCCTCATTCAGAGCAGGGCTCGGGGTGTAATTTACTGTGTGCTATTCAGGCTTGCTCTAAAGTGTTACAAATCCTGCTCCTTTGTGAGCTTTTGTCTCCTTTATCTGGTATCTCTGCTCCCCTTCTTGTCTCATATTCCTCTCTAATCCCTTTGGGATTCCTGATTCCTTCCACAGATCAGGTTGTAACTGATAGGTGGAGAGGATTCCACAGCCCCTTTTGTTTTTTTAAGGAGGGGGGAGCTGGAAATGTTTGTGTTCTGCTGCTCCACTCTGCAGCAGGTTAATAAGTATGCTGCAGGGAGTCCTCCTGCAACTGGGGAAGGAATGAGAGCTATTGAAAGCCTGCACCTTAGCAAACCCAATGGTTTCCTTTGCCCTGCCTGCTTGTAAAGGGCACATTGTCCTGCTCTGAGGTTCTGCTGGAGTTAAAGTGGGATTGTTAGGGACAAATTCCCTTCTCTTTCTGCTTTTTTTTTTTTTTTCCCAAGCCAGACTGTGGCACTGTGTCTGTAAGGATTTTATTTTGGTCGCCAGATTTGGTTTTGATTCTCATAATCATTCGATGCCCCCAGCACAAGACAGACATGGAACTGCTGGAGTGGGTCTAGAGAGGACACTGAGAATAGGAGAGGCTGGAGCACCTCACCTGTGGGACAAGCTGGGGCTGTTCAGCCTGGAGAAGGCTCCAGAGAGAGCTTGGAGCAGCCTTAACAGTACCTGCAGGGACTACAGGAGAACTGGAGAGGGACTTTTGATAAGGGCTGGGGGAGACAGGATGAGGGACAGTGGCTTTGAGCTGGAAGAGGGGAGATTGAGACTGGAGATGAGGAAGAAATTCTTTAGAATGAGGGTGGGGAGACACTGGAACAGGTTGTCCAGGGGTGTGGTTGATGTTCAAGGCCAGATTGAAAGAGGCCTTGATCAATCTGGGCTAGTGGGAGGTGTCCTTGCCCATGGCAGGGGCGGTTGGAACTGGGTGAGCTTTGAGGTCCCTTCTGATGCACCTGTGCATCATGGCTTGAACCAAGACTTCTCAGATGGGGAATCACAAGAGAGAAGAAGAGGGTTTTGAGTAGGACTGAACTGCTTCCAGGGCTAATTACCACAGTGCTGTGATTGCAGCTGCCCCTAAAGGAGGCAGCTTAGAAGGCAGCAGTGGTAGGTTGGGTGCCCGAAGAGGCCATCCTTGTCCTTTACTTAGCCTGCAACACAGCCTCAGTCAGCCTGCTGAAGCTCAGCTGTGTTCTCTGCCCTCTCTGGCTTGCCCTGCAGGTCCATCAACTACGATGAGAAGGATCCTTTCCTCTGCAATGCCTGTGGCTTCTGCAAGTACGCTCGCTTCGACTTCATGCTCTACGCCAAGCCTTGCTGCGCCGTCGATCCCATCGAGAACGAGGAGGACCGCAAGAAGGTGAGGCCAGCAGCAGCTGCACTCCTCAAATGCTGCCCTAGTGAGACCTTCCCTGCAGTGCTGCGTCCAGCTGTGCCACCCCCAGCACGAGAGGACCTGCTGGAGTGTGCCCAGAGGAGGTCACACAGATGATCAGAGGGGTGGAGAACCTCTCCTACAAGGACGGGCTGAAGGAGTTGGGGATGTTGAGCCTGGAGAAGAGAAAGCTCCAGGGAGACCCTAGAGCTTCATTTCAGGAAACTGGGAAGGTAGTTTTAAAAGGGTTTGTAGTGCTAGGACAAGGGGCAGGTTTGAAACTGGAGCAGGGCAGATTGAGGTTGAACATCAGGGAGGTTGTAGCCAGCTGGGGTTGGGCTCTGCTCCCAGGCACCTAGCAACAGAAGGAGGAGACACAGCCTCAAGGTGTGCCAGGGGAGGTATAGGCTGGATGTTAGGAAGAAGTTCTTGCCAGAGTGATTGGCATTGGAACGGGCTGCGCAGGGAGGTGGTGGAGTCCCCATCCCTGGAGGTGTTCAAGCAATTAGTGCCATTGGATAGGGCTGGGTGATAGGTTGGACTGGATGAGCTTGCAGGTCCCCTTCCCCTTCCCCTGTCACTTCCTGTCTTGCTCCACCAAATAAGTAATTCTTCAGTGCTTTACAGAAGAGTTGGAGGTTGGTAGTTGTAGAATTAAAAATCTTGCCTGGACACAAGCAGTTTTCCTTTCCTCTGTTATTCTTAGGCAGTAACAAATATCAACACCCTCTTGGACAAGGCTGACAGAGTCTATCACCAGCTAATGGGACACCGACCACAGCTGGAAAACCTTCTGTGTAAAGTGAATGAGGCAGCTCCTGAGAAGCCACAGGTAACAAGGATTGATTCTACTCCCTGGCGGTGTTCAAAGCCAGATTGGATGGGGTCTTGAGCAACCTGGGCTAGTGGGATGTGTTGCTGCCCATGGCAGGGAGGTTGGAACTAGATGATCTTTAAGGTCCTTTCCAACCCAAACCATTCTATGATCCTGTGGTCTTGCACAGAACCCCAGGCTGGAGAGACACTGGGCTTTTATACCACCCAAACCAAATAAAGATCCAGATGGCTCCCTGGAGAACTGTGGGCATGGACATCAATTAGATGGGCACAGAGTGGGGACCATGCTGAAGCTTGGATCTTCAGGCTCTGAGGTTATCTCACAGTGGGAGAAAGTAGCTAGAGGCAGAGTGTGGCCATGAGAAGACAGCTGAAGGAGTTTCCTTTGGGGCTTTACACTTCCAGGTGGATTTTGCCCAAAGTTCTGCCTAAATCTGCTAACCTAAGGTGTGGGAAGGGGAGACCTCTTGCTTCTGAGGCTTTGGAAAGTTTGTTGAGTCTGTGCTCAAAGGGCTGATTGGGTCTGAAACACTGCAAGAGGCTGCCGGGGGAGGTGGTTGAATTCCCATCCCTGGAGGGGTGAAAGCTGCAGAGATGTGATGCTGAGGGTCATGGTTTAACTCCAGGCTTGGGAGAGTGAGAGAATGGTTGGATTGGATGAGCTTTAAGGACTTTTCCAACCAAAATGATTCTGTGATTCTCTGATCCTTGCTTCAGATGCTGCTCTGCACTCGTTAATCTGTCTGTACCCTCCACACAGGATTCCTTTTTGTTTTCCCCTCTGTTCCAGGATGAATCTGGTAGTAGTGGAGGGATCAGTTCTACCTCAGCCAGTGTGAACAGATACATCCTCCAGCTAGCCCAAGAGTACTGTGGGGACTGCAAGAACTCTTTTGATGAGCTTTCTAAAATCATCCAGGTATGGTGCCCTCTGCTTTTGCATTTGGGGGGGGATGTGGTTGATGGCAGTGCACATCAGGAACAACAGGTGAGGTGCAGCCACCCTGCCTTCAGTGATACCCTGCACCAGTGATCAGTTGATGCTGGTTTGCAGGGGTAAAACAAGAGAATGGTTTCTAGAAGCTGTGCTTGCCATTAGTGCTGTGGAGCTGTCACATTTCCATGCATGGAATGTAGGCAACGAGCCAAGCAGGGCAGATAACTGGGAGTTGGGATGATTATTTCTAATGGATTTCCCAAATCTGCCCTGGACAAGAAGGATTTCAAGTTAAAAATATCTCACCAGATAATACACAGTGAAAAATAACCTGGGAGTGGGAGTAGCAGCTCTGTGCTGCCTCACAATCCCACGACTTGCTGGGTGCCTGCAGCACAAGAAGGACAGGGAACTGCTGCAGTGGGGTCCAGAGAGGCCATGAAGATGATCAGAGTGGAGCACCACTGCTATGGGGACAGGCTGAGAATTGGGGTGGTTCAATCTGGAGAAGGCTCCAGGGAGACCTTAGAGCATCCTTATAGTACCTGCAGGGGGCTAGAGGAATGCTGGGGGAGGACTTTTGACAAGGGCTGGGAGTGCCAGGATGAGAGGTGGTGGCTTTGAGCTGGGAGAGGGGAGATTGAGGCTGGAGATGAGGAAGAAATTCTTTAGAGTGAGGGTGGGGAGACACTGGAACAGGTTGCCCAGGGAGGTTGTGGAGCTCCCTGGAAGTGTTCAGTGCTAGCCTGGATGAAGCCTTGAGCAACCTGGGCTGGTGGGAGGTGTCCTTGCTCCAAGGCAGGGGGATCTGAACCAGATGATCTATAAAACCCCTTCCAACCCAACCCCTGTCTATGACCCCCTGAATCATAGAATGGTTTAGGTTGGAAGAGACCTCAAAGATCATCTAATAAGGCAGGGGGATCTGAACCAGAGACACCTCCCACTAGATCAGGATGCTCAAGACCTCGTCCAGCCTGGACTTGAACACCTCCAGGGAGGGAGCAGCCACAACCAACCTGTTGCAGTGTCTCACCACCCTCACTGTGAAGAACTTCCTCCTAACATCCCATTTAAATCTCTCCTCTGCCAGTTCAAACCCATTCCTCCTCGTCCTGTCCTTACAAGACTTTGTTCAACAGTCTCTCCCCAGCCCTCCTGTAGCCCCCTTCAGATCCTGGAAGGCTACTCTAAGCTCTCCTGGCAGCCTTCTCTTCTCCAGGCTGCAGAGCCCCAACTCTCTCAGCCTGTCCTCAGAGCAGAACTTCTCATCCGTGCCGCTCTGTCTTTCCAGAAAGTGTTTGCCTCTCGAAAGGAGCTGCTGGAATACGATCTCCAACAGCGAGAGGCAGCCACCAAGTCCTCCCGGAGCACGGCCCAGCCTACCTTCACTGCCAGCCAGTACCGAGCCTTGTCGGTGCTGGGCTGCGGCCACACCTCCTCCACCAAGTGCTACGGCTGCGCCTCGGCCGTCACCGAGCACTGCATCACCCTGCTGCGAGCTCTGGCCACCAACTCTGCCATCAGGCACATCCTGGTCTCCCAGGGGCTTATCCGAGAGCTCTTTGACTACAACCTGCGGCGGGGAGCGGCCACCATGCGGGAGGAGGTTCGGCAGCTCATGTGCCTGCTCACCAGGTGAGCACTGCCTGCCCCGGGGGCTCTGCAGCCCTCCCTCTGCACGGCCCTCCCTGATCTCCTCTGGGGGTTTGCAGCCTCTAAAGGCCTTTCTCAAAGGCTCTGAAAGGTTTGAACTGACAGCAGCCTGCCGCTGGCCAGGAGGGGCCAGAGGGAAAGGCAGGAAGGGTTTTTTACAAGGGGTTGTAGTGGTAGGACTGTGCTAGCTACTGCCCATTGCATAGTGATAGGACTGCACTGTCTGCTGCCCACTGCACAGTGATAGGACTGCACTGTCTGCTGCCCACTGCATAGTGATAGGACTGCACTGTCTGCTGCCCATTGCACAGTGATAGGACTGCACTGTCTGCTGCCCATTGCATAGTGATAGGACTGCACTGTCTGCTGCCCACTGCACAGTGATAGGACTGCACTGTCTGCTGCCCACTGCACAGTGATAGGACTGCACTGTCTGCTGCCCATTGCACAGTGATAGGACTGCACTGTCTGCTGCCCACTGCACAGTGATAGGACTGCACTGTCTGCTGCCCATTGCATAGTGATGGGACTGCACTGTCTGCTGCCCATTGCACAGTGATAGGACTGCACTGTCTGCTGCCCATTGCATAGTGATAGGACTGCACTGTCTACTGTCCACTACGTAGTAATAGGACTGCACTGCTCACCACTCCATGGTGATAGGACTGCACTATCCACTATGTGGTGATAGAACTGCACTATCTACTATCCACTACATAGTGGCAGGACTACACTATCTACTATCCACTACGTAGTGGCAGGACTACACTATCTACTATCCACTATGTAGTGGCAGGACTGCACTATTTACTACATAGTGATAGGACTGCATCTGGAGATGAAGAAGAAATTCTTTAGAGTGAGGGTGGGGAAATGCTGGCACAGGTTGCCGAAGGAGGTTGTGGAGCACCCTGGAGGTGTTCAGTGCCAGGGTAGATGAAACCTTGAGCAACCTGGGCTGCAGGGAGGTGTCCTTGCTCACTGCAGGGAGGTTGGAACTGAACTGTCTTTAAAATCCCTTCCAACCCAGCCCCATCCTATGACTATGAGGGTGGGGAGACGCTGGCACAGGTTGCCCAGGGAGGTTGTGGATGCTCTCTCCCTGGAGGTGTCCAAAGCCAGGTTGGTTGAGCAGCCTGGTCTAGTGGAAAGTGTCCTTGCCCTTATCGGGACTGAGTGATCCTCAGAGTCTCTTCCAATCTAAACCATTTTGTGAATCTATGAATAACAAAGTCCTCATTCTCCTTTTCTGCAACCAGGGACAATCCAGAGGCCACACAGCAAATGAATGACTTAATCATTGGGAAGGTGTCTGCAGCTCTGAAGGGACACTGGGCAAATCCAGACTTGGTGAGAGACTCCAGTGTTCTCCTGTTTCTTTTGGTTCTCCTGCTCCTCTTCAGCTATTGGTGTGTTCTAATCGTTGCATCTGTTCTATCATCGTGGTCTATTTGTAACCTGGAAGGTGTAATGCAGCAGATAAACATCACAGAATGATGTGATGAGGTCACTGCCTGAGTTTTCCTCGGGCACTTCTGCCTCTCCTGGCTGTTGCTTGCAGCTCTCTCCAGTGTTTCCAGTCACCCCAAATGGATGTGGGTCTCAATTTACTTAGATCGATGCTTTCAGTCTGTGTTTTTGAAATGTCAGAAGGCAAAAAAAGCTCCCTGCTGCCATCACCAAGACTTCTGAAGCCTTTGGAACCTCTCTCTGTGTTACAGGCTAGCAGCCTCCAGTATGAAATGCTGCTGCTCACAGATTCCATCTCCAAAGAAGACAGCTGCTGGGAGCTGAGGCTGCGCTGCGGTGAGTTCAGACTTGAGTTCAAGATGCTTGCCTGCCTCTAAACACATCTAATGGGCTGTGTGGAGCTGTGGAGGTGTCCTGCCTGTGGGTTTTGCAGTGCCATGAAGACTTCTGTCTGCTCTCTTTCAGCTCTCAGCCTCTTCCTGATGGCAGTGAACATTAAGACTCCAGTGGTTGTTGAAAACATCACCCTCATGTGCCTGCGCATCCTGCAAAAGCTGATCAAGCCTCCTGCTCCAACCAGCAAGAAAAACAAGGTAGTGCCTTGGGTGCTGAGCAAAAGCATCTCACAACCTGCTGGTCCCAGCCCTGCACACTGGTCTCAGTCACAAATAACTTTGTGAGGAAGCCAAGGCTTGCTGTTCCTGCTCACAGCAACTGGGGAAGTGCAAGTCCTGTTGCTCTTAGAATCATAGAATCAGTCAGGGTTGGAAGGGACCACAAGGATCAGCCAGTTCCAACCCCCCTGCCATGCCCAGGGACACCCTACCCTAGAGCAGGCTGCCCACAGCCTCATCCTGGCCATGTGGCCCCAAACACCTCCCTGGGCAACCCATTCCAGCCTCTCACCACTCTCATGCTCAACAACTTCCTCCTCACATCCAATCCGAGTCTCCCCACCTCCAGCTTTGCTCCATTCCCCTCAGTCCTGTCACTCCCTGAGAGCCTCAAAAGTCCCTCCCCAGCTTTTTTGTAGGCCTCCTTCAGATCCTGGAACTGCAAACTGCAGGTCCCTGCTTGGAATCATAGAATGATTTCAGTTGGAAAGGACCTCAAAGCTCATCCAGTTCCAACCCCCCACCATAGGCAGGGACACCTCCCACTAGATCTGCTTCCCATGTTCTGCTCTTTGGTGGCTTTGACCACTGCTATTCAGAGCTGGGCTTTGCTTCTGGGCTGTTCTCTTTTTTTGTCCTCTCACATTTGAGGCTTTGAGATGCATCAGAGCTATAGTTTGGTTATTTTGGGCAGGCTTCAGCTGCTTTCATCAGCTTGGTAGGCTCAAGTACTTCTGGCTCTCATTTTTAAATGCAGAGCTCCAGTCCTGATAAAAATGGTATTATTTGGCTGCTCCTTTGTGGTAACTGAGGATAACATTTGCAAGGGGGAAGACAGTTTCTGCTTTGATCTAATCATAGGTGGATGTCAAAGATGGCTGTTCTGATATTTCAGTGGCACCTGGAACAAGGCAGCTCTCTCAGCTCCTCATGAACAGAAACTGTTTAACCTGCTCTTGTGGAGCTGCAGTTTGCAGCTCATGGAGCAGATGCAACCAGTGATTGGCCTACAGGAGTTACTCTGAGGGAACAGGCTGCTGCTTTCTGAAGAATCACAGAGCTTTTTGGTTTGTTTTCTTTATTAGGATGTGCCTCTGGATGCTCTCACCACTGTGAAGCCTTACAGCAATGAAATCCATGCACAAGCTCAGCTGTGGCTCAAGAGGGACCCCAAAGCATCATATGAAGCTTGGAAAAAATGCCTCCCTGCCAGAGGTAGTCCTGTGCTTGTGTCCCTCCAAGGGTTAATAAAGAATGTGCTCTGCAGCGTTGTGTTGGCTTCTGGCCTGGGATATCTTTTCCAACCTGAATGTTTCTGTGATCTTCACAGCCAGCTGCAGAATCCTGAGAGAAAAGTTACTCTTTTCTTCCTCTCCCTGCTCCTCTCCCTGCTCCTCTCCCTGCTCCTCTCCCTGCTCCTCTCCCTGCTCCTCTCCCTGCTCCTCTCCCTGCTCCTCTCCCTGCTCCTCTCCCTGCTCCTCTCCCTGCTCCTCTCCCTGCTCCTCTCCCTGCTCCTCTCCCTGCTCCTCTCCCTGCTCCTCTCCCTGCTCCTCTCCCTGCTCCTCTCCCTGCTCCTCTCCCTGCTCCTCTCCCTGCTCCTCTCCCTGCTGTCCTTAAACTCTGAATACCTCTTGTCACTGTGGAGTGATGTCCTTCTTCACCAGCTGCTTAGTCCTCTTAGCCCTGGCTTTTCTAGGCTGTGTTGCTCAAACAGTAAGCAGAAGATGCCCTGTGCCTGAATAGATCCAGTGGGGGAGGTAACAGATGAAACTTGTTCCCAACTTTCAGCCAACTGAAAAGCTGACTGGAAAGGGATTTGCATCTGACTTGGAAGTGAACATTGCTCCACAGAGTGAAAAGGGCAGCAGAAAGGAATGGGAAAGCTTCTCAGCTGGAGTTTGGGGACTTCCAGTATGGTGGCAAAAAGTAAAATTGAGTGGGAGCTGGCAGGTAACAGCTGCTGAAGGTTCTCTCTGGTCAATATTGCAGGTATAGATGCCAGTGGGAAATCCCTGAGCAAAGCTGAGATTCACCAGCTCTACCTGTCAGAAAAATATGTCTGGAAGTGGAAGCAGTTCCTGAGTCGCCGTGGGAAGAGGACCTGCCCCCTGGACCTCAAGCTGGGGCACAACAATTGGCTGCGGCAGGTAACTGGGGGTGAAACCTCCAGTGGGGTGCACTGGGGCACAGTCATAGGATCAGAGAATCAGTCAGGGTTGGAAGGGACCACAAGGATCAGCCAGTTCCAACCCCCCCTGCCATGCCCAGGGACACCTCACACTAGATCAGGCTGTCCAGAGCCTCATCCAGCCTGGCCTTAAACAGCGACAGGGATGAGGCTTCCACCACCTCCCTGGGCAACCTGTTCCAGGCTCTCACTGCCCTCATGGTGAAGAACTTCTTCCTAACATTCAGTCTGAATCTCCCCATTTCCAGCTTTGTTCCCTTTCCCCTAGTCCTGTCACTCCTTGAGAGCTCAAAAAGTCTCTCCCCAGCTTTTTTGTAGCCCCCTTCAGATACTGAAAGGCCATGAGAAGGTCACCTTGGAGCCTTCTCCTCTCCAGACTGAACAGCCCCAACTCCCTCAGCCTCTCCTCATAGCAGAGCTGCTCCAGCCCTTTGCTCATCCTCATGGCCCTTCTCTGGACACCTTCCAGCACCTCCATAGTCCTCTTGTCCCAGGGGCTCCAGCACTGGATGCAGTACTCCAGGTGGGGTCTCAGCAGTGCACAGCAGAGGGGCAGGATCACTTCCCTCACCCTGCTGCCCACACTGCTCTTGCTGCAGCCCAGGCTCTGGTTGCTCTCTGGGCTGCCAGAGCACACTGACATCTCAGATTGAGCTTCTTCCCCACCAGCACCCCCAAGTCCCTCTCCTGGGGGCTGCTTTCCAGCCAGCCCCTGCCCAGCCTATATTGGTGCCTGGGATTGCTTCGACCCAGCTGCAGGACCTCATACTTGGCCTCGTTGAACTTCAGCCATCAGAGTTACATCAGTGCTTTATCTGTGCACATCAAGTGCTGCATCTCTGCCTGCTCTTGCCCTAGGTGCTCTTTACTCCTGCCACTCAAGCTGCCAGACAAGCTGCCTGTACCATCGTGGAAGCTCTGACTACCATCCCCAGCCGCAAGCAGCAGGTCCTTGATCTCCTGACGAGGTATTTCTGTGTTGCCACACTTGGCAGTTCCAGCATTATTATTTTCCCTTTCATTCCCACGAGAAATCTCTCCCTTCTTGCAGGGTTTCTCACACCTCTCCCTTCTGTGCCTCTGATTCACAGGTCTTTTGGGGCTGGATTCTCAAACTTAATCAGCTGGGGTGGTGTAGATTTAGGGAGAGCTTTCTTTTTTTTTACTGCCTAGCAATAATTGCAGTTCTCTTCTTTCTTTTTTTTTCCACAGAGGTAAGCAGGTGAGGTTCAGATGTGTGGAGGTTTTTTTCCTTTCTCTTAGAGAGGAGAATCTTAACAGTGTGAACCCTCTTCCAACAGCTGTGACATAGCTTAACCCCAGCTGACACTAGGAGCACAGTTAGGGAACTCCTATTTGAGACAAAACCCCACTTTAGCCATTGAGTAAAGGATAACAGGGAGGCTTCTGGAGAGTTTTTTCTTTTCTTTCCTCCTTTTCCTCACTCTCCCCTCTTCCATTTCCTCCTTTTACTCTCTCTCCTCTCTTCCATGTCCTTCTTTCCCTTGCCCTTCCATTTCCCTCCTCTCTGCTCTCATCTCTTTCCTTCCCTGCCCTTCCCCTCTCTCCTGTCTTCTCTTTCCTTCCCTCCTCTTCCCTTCTCTCCTCTCTTCTCTTTCCTTCCCTCCTCTTCCCCTCTCTCCTCTCTTTCCATCACATCCTTAAGCAAGCTGTGGATCCCTCTTGTCACTGTGAAGTGGTTGTCAGCTTGTGTCTCTCTCTTCACCAGCTACCTGGATGAGCTGAGCATTGCTGGTGAGTGTGCTGCAGAGTACCTGGCACTGTATCAGAAGCTCATCAAGCCAGCCCACTGGAAGGTCTACCTGGCAGCCCGGGGGGTTCTGCCCTACGTTGGCAGCCTCATCACCAAGGTATGGGTGCCTGGAGGACTTAGGGATCAGCAGAGAGCTTATCCCTCACCTGCCAGTTTTCTGCTTTGGAATCTTCATCTCTTTGCTCAGTGCCTTCACTGCTGACCCTTGCCAGCTTTATGAAGTTCACTCTTCTGCTCTGTCATCTCTGAACAGAAGCACTGTAGTGGTTTTAGCCCTAGCAGTAGCATTCCTCAGTGCAAGCTGCCTGGTACACATCCATGAAGTGCTCTGGGGGCAGCTGTGCTCAGGGGTATAAAAATATTGCTACTCTGACTTGGCACCAAGTCCAGGCTGGAAGCTGCCTCAGCTGCCAAGCTGGACTCCCAAAGCCCTTCATGCCAAGGGAGGATTAGTTGTGCTTACCACTGCTTGAGTGGGAACTGCAGCCTGTTGCAGAAGCACCACGTTAAAGGTTGCAATCTTTGGGGTGTGAGGGTCTCAGGAGTGTTTTGTAGTGGTTACCCTGGAGCACTCCAAAGAGGCAGATGAGACCCTCCCATGTTAATGGTGGCCTTGAATCCATCGTGGAGAGCAATGTTTGGGGTGTTAGGGTCTTAGGAGTGTTTTGTTAGTGGTCCCTGGAGCACCCCAAAGAGGCAGATGAGACCTTCCCATATTAAAGGTGGCCTTGAATCCATCGTGGAGAGCAATGTTTGGGGTGTTAGGGTCTTAGGAGTGTTTTGTGGTGGTCCCTGGAGCACTCCAAAGAGGCAGATGAGACCCTCCCATATTAAAGGTGGCCTTGAATCCATCGTGGAGAGCCACCAGAGCAAAGCACTGGTGATAGGTAGGTGTGGGGAGAAAACAAGGAGGAATTTGGAGCAGTTCTCTCTTTTCCCTCCTCCTTCCCCAGCCGCTGCATCGCAATTCTGGTTTCTCCTCATGTTTCTTTGCTGTGTCCCTTTGCACCCTGTGTGAGACACCAGCCACTGGCACTGCACTTTCTTGTCCTAATAGGCCTGTTCCTTATTTCCAGGAAATAGCTCGTTTGCTTGCCTTGGAGGAAGCCACCCTCAGCACTGATCTGCAGCAGGGATATGCCTTGAAGAGTCTCACAGGTATTGGGTGGCATCGACTGAAGTTCTGTAGCAGGATTAGAGAGAGATGGAGGGGGTGGAGGTAGCAGAGTTTCAGAGAGATGTGGCTCAGCCTTTTGCAGTTGCAATCACTGGATGTTTGCCATCCATTTAGCAATTAACTCCTGCAGGGATTGGGTTTTTTTTCCCCCCCCCATGTTTTTTGGTGGTCAGTTTGAGTTTTTACTTACTTGAACTAACGCAGCACGAGCAAACTTCATCACTTTCCTTCTCTGTGTAAATCACACATACAATTCCTGAGACCACTGCAAACACTGCTGATGTATTCCTCCCTCCTTGTTTCCTACCTCCTCATTATTCCATGGAAGCTTTTCCTGTTGGACCTTCCAGGGTCTGTGCTTTTGAAAAGCTTGGTGCAAGTGGAAGCAGACCATTTGCTAGGACCTTCTCTTCTCTAGCCTCTTCCATATTCTTCCAAAATTCCTAAAGCCTGGCTTCTTGCAAGAAAAACCACCCTGATAAATACATCCTGGGCAAAGATCAAATGCTCAGAAAGCTCCTTGTACCTTTCCTTGTCTCCTCACCACAATCCCGTGGTTAAATTCAAGCACATCTCTCCCAAGCCAGAGGTTTTGCTTCCAACCTTTCAGCTCGTAGCAGTGAGCTTCTTCAAATGGGTGCTGCTTTGATGTCATTGTGCCCTGTTTGCTGGCCAGGTGAAATTTGATTTCCTAAGAAATCAGACTCTCTCACTCTCTCTCTCTATCCCCCACTGCCTGACTGTCCCCTTGCTTTCTAGGTCTCCTCTCTTCCTTCGTGGAGGTGGAGTCCATCAAACGGCACTTCAAGAGCCGCCTGGTGGGTACGGTCCTGAATGGTTACCTGTGCTTGAGGAAGTTGGTGGTGCAGAGAACAAAGCTGATTGATGAAACCCAGGACATGCTGCTGGAGATGCTGGAGGATATGACCACAGGTAAGAAACCACCTTGGTGCCATCAAGCCAGAGTCTGGCTCGACCAAAGTGAAAAGCGGATAGGCAGAGCTGCTCTGCAGAGGCTGTTGTGGTGAAGAGGATTTCTTACGGCCCTAAGCATTCAGTCCTGTCCTCACTGGTGCATCCTGCTGTCCAGTTAACCTCAAACCAGCACATTTTCCTAGTAAAGTAGCCTTTCATCTTTGAAGGCAGAGGACAGGAGTGTGGTGCTTGCTGTGGAGGGATTTGTTGTGTGTCCTGAGTTGAAGTGGAACCTGCAAAACTGACTCCTGTCTTTGTTTTTTTAATTCAATGCTCCTGTTTCTTGGCAGGCACAGAATCTGAAACCAAAGCCTTCATGGCAGTGTGTATAGAGACTGCAAAACGTTACAGCCTGGATGATTACAGGACTCCAGTCTTCATCTTTGAGAGGCTCTGCAGCATCATCTACCCTGTGAGTACAGAGGTGGCTCCAGCGTGGTTCATGCAGCTCACCTTTCTCCAACAGAGCCCGAGAAGTGTGTGATACAATCATGTCATGTGGAGCTGTAGCAGTGGGAATGTCCCATTTGGGGCTTTATTATCCAGGCTCCCCTGCTGGGGAACACTCTGAGCACAAAAGCAGAACCAATATTGGCTGTTCTATGCTGAGGAATTTGCTCAGTAGATGACACAAAGCTTTGTGAGACCTCACCTCCAGTCCTGCCTCCAGTGCTGCTGTCCCCAGCGTAAGAATGACATAGAGGTGGTGGAGAGAGGCCAGAGGAGGCCTCAAAGGTGATCCAAGGGTTGGAGCAGCTCTGCAGTGAGGACAGGCTGAGGGAGCTGGAGGTGTTAACCTCGAGAAGAGAAGACTCCAAAGGGGACCTTAGAGCTGCTTGACAGTGCCTGAAGGGATCCTGCAGGCAGGGTGCTGAGAGTGTCTAGAGATAGGCCAAGGGGGAATGGTTTGAAGCTGAGGCAGAGCAGGGTTAGACTGGAGATGAGGAAGAAGTTCTTCAGTATGAGGGTAGTGAGACTCTGGAATGTGTTGCCCAGGGAGGTTGTGGATGTCCCCTCCCTGGAGATGTTCAAGGCCAGGCTGGATGAGCAACCAAGTCTAGTTGAGAGGTGTCTGTGCCCATGGCAGGGGGGTTGGAGTGGATGATCTCTGAGGTCCCTTCCAACCTGAGCCATTGTAGGATCCTCTAAATATGTGGTCAGGGACAGCAGGATGCACCAGTGAGGAGAAGACTGAATGCTTGGGGCCATCTTGTCACTTGTCACAGTAGGGGTGCAGGACTGGGAGCGTGGCTGGGGAAGAGCTCACTGTGGTTGTGCTGCTGTTCTTTAGGAGGAGAACGAAGTGACTGAGTTCTTTGTGACTCTGGAGAAAGATCCCCAGCAGGAGGACTTCTTACAGGGCAGGATGCCAGGAAATCCTTACAGCAGCAACGAGCCTGGCATTGGGCCACTCATGAGGGACATCAAGAACAAGATCTGTCAGGACTGTGACCTGGTGGCTCTGCTGGAGGATGACAGTGGGATGGAGGTGAGGATGCAGAGCACAGCAGGGCTGCTGTTTCCAGCTGGCTGATGGGAGCTGGAGTGCTGAGGCAACCTGAGCTTGTTCTCCACCTTTTGTGCTTTCCCTTTCAGCTTTTGGTGAACAATAAGATCATCAGTTTGGACCTGCCTGTGGCTGAGGTCTACAAGAAGGTGTGGTGCCCCACTAATGAGGTATGTGTTGCCTTCACAGAATCACTTAATTGTAAGGGCTGTAAGGGACCTCAAGGCTCAGCCAGTTGGATGTGGAGTCTTCTTCTCTAGAGCCTTTCCAGGCCTGTCTGGATGTGTTTCTGTGACCTGAGCTAGATTGTCTGGTCCTGCTGTGGCAGGGGGGTTGGACTGGATGATCTCTTTGGGTCCCTTCCAGCCCCTGACATCCCTGGAGGGCAGCATCCCTAACCCCCCTGGAGTGCAGCATCCCCAACCCCCCTGGAGGGCAGCATCCCCAACCCCCCTGGAGGGCAGCATCCCTAACCCCCCTGGAGGGCAGCATCCCTAACCCCCCTGGAGGGCAGCATCCCCAACCTCCCTGGAGGGCAGCATCCCCAACCTCCCTGGAGGGCAGCATCCCCAACCTCCCTGGAGGGCAGCATCCCCAACCTCCCTGGAGGGCAGCATCCCCAACCTCCCTGGAGGGCAGCATCCCCAACCTCCCTGGAGGGCAGCATCCCCAACCTCCCTGGAGGGCAGCATCCCCAACCTCCCTGGAGGGCAGCATCCCCAACCTCCCTGGAGGGCAGCATCCCCAACCTCCCTGGAGGGCAGCATCCCCAACCTCCCTGGAGGGCAGCATCCCCAACCTCCCTGGAGGGCAGCATCCCCAACCTCCCTGGAGGGCAGCATCCCCAACCTCCCTGGAGGGCAGCATCCCCAACCTCCCTGGAGGGCAGCATCCCCAACCTCCCTGGAGGGCAGCATCCCCAACCTCCCTGGAGGGCAGCATCCCCAACCTCCCTGGAGGGCAGCANCTAACGCCCCTGGAGGGCAGCATCCCTAACCCCCCTGGAGGGCAGCATCCCTAACCCCCCTGGAGGGCAGCATCCCTAACCCCCCTGGAGGGCAGCATCCCCATCCTCCCTGGACAAGCTGTTCCAGTGTCTCCCCACCCTCCCTCTAAAGAATTTCTTCCTTCAACCCCTTGCCTCGCCCTGTCACTGCAAGCCCTCGCAGCTGCCGAGGCGCTGATGGAAGGCAGAGTTTTGCTCAGCATTCTGCCTCTGAGCGGCTTTCATCTGTCTGCCTTTTGTCTGCACCTCCGCCGAGCTCTCCGGGAGTTGCGGCTCGACAGTTCCCTCGGAAATCGACAGGCTGCCAAGAAAGCAACCTCAGGCCCCTTTTTTGTTTGCCTTGTCTTTTTTTTCCTTTGTGCGTTCATCTGCCGTTTTACCAGGGCCCCTGTGGTGTTAATTGCTGGTCTCTAGCGTGGCCTTTGAGCAGCTCTTCCCCCCGGGGGGGGCTTTTCCCTCCGCTTCTCTGTTTGCTGTGACATTAAGCACTGCTTATTGCACATTAGGCTTAGCCAGCTCCCTGACAGGTTTTTCTCTCGCAAGGTCTCCTGCTCCCAAATCTGGGATTTTTTTTTCTTCTTCTTCTTTTTTTTTTTTTTTTTTTTTT
>VWZI01010630.1:117898-136107 GCA_013396835.1 Psilopogon haemacephalus
TGGGGCACAGAAGCACAGAATGTGATCAAAGATCAAAGATCACATTCTGTGCTTCTGTGCTCCACAACCTCCCTGGAGGTGTTGAGGACCAGGCTGGATGAGGCCTGAGCAACCTCTTCTAGTGGGAAGTGTCCATGCCTGTGGCACAGGGGGATTGGAACTGGCTGAGCTTTGAGCTCCCTTCCAACCTAACCCATTCTACGATCTAGTCCAACCCCCTTTAATACTGGTCTAAAAAAGGCAGTTTGTGCTTTACCCCAGAAGTCTGGAAACTACCCTTGGTTGTCTGGGGTGCTTTTAGTTTCAGCAGAATCCTCCTGCTGATTCTGAAGGCCCTGCAGAGAAGACATCCTCTGTGCTTTGCAGGTGCTGCTGAAGCTGTTCAGTTACTGTGTGAAGGTGAAAATCAATCGGCAGCAGCTGGTCAAGCCGGAGATGAACACTTTGAACGTCATGCTGGGAACCCTCAACTTGGTAAGGGCAACCTGGGCTTCACTATAAAGTGGTGTCCACCAACTCCAACAGCTTTGGAAGTGCTGCTTCCTCTCAGACATGCCTGGTGGCCAGTGCAGGAGCTCTGAAGTGCTGTTGGCCGTAGGTGTTAGTGGGTGGGAGCGTGGGGATGGGCTCAGCCCCTCGCCGCCGCCGCTGCTGCAATAACTGCTGCCATCTTCTGCAGGCTCTGGTGGCTGAGCAGGAAAGTAAGGACAGTGGAGGAGCAGCAGTGGCAGAACAAGTGCTGAGTATCATGGAGATCATACTGGATGAGTCCAATGCAGAACCTCTGAGCGAGGACAAGGTGAGTGCCTGGGGCTCGGTGATGCCGATGGAAGCTTCAACTGGCGTTCAGGGCTTGCTGGTGCATTCTTGCAGTGATGCTGAGCTCCAGGAGCTGCAGAGCTGGGCTAAGTGGCAGTCTAACCCTTGTTGATGCTTGCTGGCATGTCTTGGCAGGCCTAAGGAGGCAGGGCAAGAGGCAGGGCCTGCCCCAAAAGCACTGCAAGGCTTCTTTGGGATGATCTTGCATGGTCAGGCACTGCTTGGATCCCTTTCTTGCTGCTTTGGGCCACAAGCCAGAGAGAGACAAGAAAAGGCACAGCTCTGCCTTTGTTTTTTTGGAGGGGTTTTGGACATGTTGAAAACATGATTGATTTTTTTTTTCCAGCTAATTGAGGGTGAAAACAGTATCTCAGCTATGCTGAGAAGGAGAAGAGTTTCTTGTTCATCTTCTGAAGCTGTTGGTGTGTAGGAATCTGAGGTCCTTTGGGCTAGAAATGTTAGAACTTTTGGCTAGAAATTGGAGTCCCCATCCTTGGAGGTGTTGAAGAAGCATGTGGGCATGGCACCTGGGGTCATGGTTTAGGGTCACTTGGGGGTCAGGGATTGGAACAGGCTGCCCAGGGAAGTGGTGGAGTCCCCATCTCTGGAAGTGTTGAAGAAGCATGTGGCCATGGCACTTGGGGACATGGTTTAATGGCCATGGTGGTGCTGGGTTGAAGGTTGGGCTCGATGACTTTGGAGGTTTTTTCCCAACCCAGACAATTCTATAAATCCTTCCTGTGGACTCAAACAACAAAGATACTCCCACAGCCACCTAAAGAGTGGAGAAAAGGAGGCTGAGGGGAGACCTTTAGGCTCTTCACAACTCCCTGAAATGAAGTTGGAGCCAGGTGGGGGTTGGTCTGTTCTGCTTTTCCCTCCCTCTGAGCATCTTCGTGGCCCTTCATAGCTTCATCTTACTTCCAAAACATCCAAGTTGTAGTGGGTTTGCAGCTACCCCCCCACCTTTATAAACCCCAGCTAAAACTCGGAAAGTTAATAATAAAGTTAATAAATGAAGCTTTCTATTTACAGCAATGCACAAAATACAAGCAAATATTTACAAGACATAACAGATATTTACAGATATATACAGTGAAAAGGTAATACACACACCACACCCCTCCCGGAGACCAAAATCCCCAAGAGAGGGTAACCAAACCCCCTCCCCTACCACCTTTTCCCCCCTTCCTCAGCCTTATCTCACCACCTGTTGATGCTGCAGATAAGCTGAAGATGGGTCAGAGATTAGTAATAGGAGGAGTTAGTAGTTTTAGTGATTTTACTCTGAATTAGCCAGCAAGACTAAGAGACAAAGGAGAGAGAGCAGCCGGAGCCAGCACAGACAGAAGCAGACTGCTAATCTGGTTGTTTTGAGAACACCTCTTAAAAACAACTTTTTATTTTTCTTTCTCAGTGAAGTGACACACACTGTGTTTAACTCTCTCTCAGCCAACAGTCTTAATTTCTCACTCACATTCTCCAATTAGCTCAAAACAACGCACAAGTGTAGTCTGGGAAGTCTCCCAACAGCCGGGTGGGAGCAGTTCCTGTCCCACCATGCCATCAGTGCAAGCTCTCCTTCCTCTCCTCAGGGTAACCTCCTCCTCACTGGTGACAAAGACCAGCTGGTGATGCTGCTGGATCAGATCAACAGCACCTTCGTGCGCTCCAACCTCAGCGTCCTACAGGGGCTGCTGCGCATCATCCCTTACCTCTCCTTCGGGGAGATGGAGAAGATGCAGATCCTGGTGGAGAGATTCAAGCCCTACTGCAACTTTGACAAGTGAGTTGTCTCCTGGTGGAGGAGAGGCTGGACGTGAGGCAGCAGTGTGCACTTGCAGCCCAGAAAGGCAAGCAGAGGCTGGGCTGCAGCAGGAGCAGTGTGGGCAGCAGGGCCAGGGAGGTGATTGTGCCCCTCTGCTGTGCTCTGCTGAGAGCCCACCTGGAGTAGTGCATCCAGTGCTGGAGCCCCTGGGACAAGAGAGATGTGGAGATGCTGGAGGGGTGCAGAGAAGGGCCCCGAGGATGCTGAGAGGGCTGCAGCACCTCTGCTGTGAGCACAGCCTGAAAGAGTTGGGGCTGTGCAGGCTGCAGAAGAGGAGGCTCCCAGGGGACCTTCTGGTGGCCTTCTAGGATCTTAAGGGGGCTACAAAAAAGCTGGGGAGGGACTTTTGAGGCTATCAGGGAGTGAAAGGACTGGGAGGAATGGATCAAAGCTGGAGGTGGGGAGATGCAGATTGGATGTGAGAAGGAAGTTGCTGAGCATGAGAGTGGTGAGAGGCTGGACTGGGTTGCCTCTGCAGGAAGGGGTTTGGGGCCAGATCCCTGGAGGTGTTTTTGGCCAGGCTGGCAGAGGCTGTGGTCAGGCTGCTCTAGGGTAGGTTGTCCCTGGGCATGGCAGGGGGATTGGAACTGGCTGTTCCTTGTGGTCCCTTCCAACCCTGCCTGATTCTATGATTGCATCTGCAAGCAGAGGAAATCAGTTGCACCACTGACAAGCCTCTACCTTCTTTTTTTTTTTTTTTCCTCCCCCTCTCTCCTCGTTGATGCTTGCCTCAATGCCATGCAAAGCCTCAGAGATTCCCGAGGCAGAAGCTTAATTTCCTATTTTGCTTCTAAGCCATTTAAGAAAGAAAAAAAAAAAAAAAAAAAAAAAAAAAAAAAAAAAAAAAAAAAAGAAAAAAAAAAAAAAAGGAAAAACAAATAANAATGGGGCTTTAGAGTATATTCTGAGGTGACAAGGGTCTGAATAGCTTTGCTGAGCCTGTGAGCTGGAGTTTAGGGATGTGAGCTCCATGGTAATGCCGGGGGAATTACAGGCGGCTCCGCCGAGGAGCTTTTCCAGTCACCCTTTCTTCTCCTCTCCCTTTTCAGGTACGATGAGGAGCACAGCGGAGATGACAAAGTTTTCCTGGACTGCTTCTGTAAAATAGCAGCAGGCATAAAGAACAACAGCAACGGGCATCAGCTGAAAGATCTCATCCTTCAGAAGGGCATCACGCAGAACGCCCTCGACTACATGAAGAAGCACATCCCCAGCGCCAAGAAGTAAGAGCCTGTGCTCGGTGCCTCTGCTAATCCTCAGCATCCTTCTCTCCTCTCATCACCAGCACAGCCTCCCAGGAAGGCTGCTCACAAGTCTGTGTTCAGATTCGGTGCAGCTGTGATACGGAGACTGGGATGGGGATGAGGTGATAGAAAGCAGCCCGGCAGAAAAGGGCTGGGCCTGAGCAGTGGGTGTGAAGCTTGCGGCCCCGAAGGCAAATCACATCCTGGGCAGCAACAAAAGTACAGCTGTGATACAGAGACTGGGATGGGGATAAGGTGATAGAAAGCAGCCTGGCAGAAAAGGACTGGAGGTGAGCAGTGGGTGTGAAGCTTGCAGCCCCAAAGGCAAATCACATCCTGGGCAGCAACAAAAGTACAGCTGTGATACAGAGACTGGGATGGGGATGGTTGGGGGATAAGGTGATAGAAAGCAGCCTGGCAGAAAAGGGCTGGAGTTGAGCAGTGGGTGTGAAGCTTGCAGCCCCAAAGGCAAATCACATCCTGGGCAGCGACAAAAGAAGCGCTGAGAGCAGATCCGGAGAGGTGATTCTGCCACTTGAGTCTGCTCTGGGCAGACCTCATCTGGAGTACTGTGTCCAGCTCTGGCAGGACGTGGAGTTGATGGAACAGGTCCAGAGGAGGGCCACAAAAATGATCAGGGGGTTGGAGCACCTCTGCTATGAGGACAGGCTGAGGGAGCTGGGGGTGTTCAGCAGCCCTCCAGTACCTGAAGGGAGCCTAGGAGGAGGCTGGAGAGAAACTGTTTACAAAGTGTGTGACAGGCCAAGGGGCAGTGGCTTCAAACTAGAGAAGGGCAGATTTAGATTGGATGTTAGGAACAGTTTTTTTTGCTATGGGGATGGTGGAACTCTGGAACAGATTTCCAGGGTCGAGGCCCCTTCCCTGGAGATACTCAAGGTGAGACTCAATGAGGGTCTGGGCAACCTGGTCTAGTTGAACATGTCCCTGCTGACTGTGGGACTTCGATGACCTTTGGAGGTCCCTTCCAGCCCAGCCCATTCTGTGATTCTATGGGCTAAAAAGCCTGGAGTCTTCCCATCTGCTACCCATCCGAGCTAATTTGAGGATGTCAGGGTGCTTGTGCTTCCTTGCCTGATCCTTACCTGCTGCACTGTCACAAGAGCTCAGGAGCACAAAGCAAAGCCCAAGGCTGAGAGCTGCCCCTGTTAGCATGCACAGCACCCGGCAGAGGGGGTGTCAATGTCACTTAATTCATTAAAGGAAGGAGGGACACGGTGGGGAAGGTGCTGGTTCTGCCTGCAGCCTGCAAGCTGTGCTGCTGGCTGCCTGCCTGCCTACCAAGTGTCCTTGGGGAAATGGGCGACTGCCCTTCAGCTGCTGCCTCCTCTTCTTTGCTCTGCAGCTTGGATGCACACATATGGAAGAAATTCCTCTCCCGACCTGCACTTCCTTTTATCCTGCGCCTGCTCCGAGGCCTTGCCACCCAGCACCCTGCCACACAGGTAAGGAGACTGTCCTGAGGGACAGGCAGGGCCTGGCTGCCTTCTTTGATGCTGCTTTGCTGGGGCTGTAGATGACAGAATCTTTTGGTTGGATGTGTTCCAGGGTGATCTGCTCTGGGTGACCCTGCTCTGGCAGGGGGGCTGGGCCAGATGATCTTTCGAGGTCCCTTCCAGTCCCTGACATTCTAAGAGCTGTAAGCTCAGCCAGTCCAACCATTCCCTAACTCTGGAGCTAAACCATGGCCCTCAGCACCACATCTCTGTGGTGTTTAACCCTTCCAGGGATGGGGATTCAGCCACCTCCTGGGCAGCCTGTTCCTTTACTTCCACGGATGGGGCTTCAACCACCTCCTGGGCAGCCTGCTCCTGACTTTAAGAACCCTTTCAGTGAAGAAGTTTCTACCAATATCCAATTCAGCCAGTCCAACCATTCCCTAAGTTTGCAAAGTCTGGAGCTAAACCGTGGCACTCAGCACCACATCTCTGTGGTGTTTAACCCTTCCAGGGATGGGGATTCAGCCACCTCCTGGGCAGCCTGTTCCTTTACTTCCACGGATGGGGCTTCAACCACCTCCTGGGCAGCCTGCTCCTGACTTTAAGAAGCCTTTCAGTGAAGAAGTTTCTTCTAGACTTTCCCTGGTGCAACTTGAGGAAGTTTCCTCTCATCCTGTCACCTGTTACTGGGAAGGAGACAGCTCCCACCTGTCTTCAACCTCCTTTCAGGGGGCTGCAGAGAGCCAGAAGGTCTCCTTTCAGCCTCCTGTTCTCCAGCCTGCACAAGCCCAGGTCCCTCAGCTGCTCCCCTCCAGACCCTTCACCAGTTTTTGCTGCCCTTCAGTTAATAAGAAGCAGATATTTCTGTGGCAGTTAAGTCTGTGCTGGTTTTCTTGGGCTTGGAGGGACACAGCAGCTTCAGGTATTGCCTGGGAAAGGCTTGGAGAGCAGAGATTCTGACTTGGATATCTTCTCACTCTTTACGGCGTGGGATTTACACACCCACGTGAGGTGAAGGTACACGAGGACTGTGAACTCTGCACTGTGGGTTGGCTTCTCAGGGCTTGAGTGTGGGTTTAAGCAAGCTTTTTATCCAGCATCCACATCTTGGTAATGGTCAGTGTGGAGGAGAATCACCACCACTGTTGCCACCTGGCAGCTGTCAGGTGAGTCCTGCTCACATGCTGCAGAGTGGTGGCCGAAGGGGATTTTCCAAGGGCCTTTGTGAGGGCAGCACTTGGCCTCATAACCCATGGTGGCTTTGCTTGTGAGGTGATCATTTAGCAGCCTGCTGGAGACAGCCACAGGCTTCTCTGTTGAGGTTTGCTGGCAAGCCCCAACTAGAGATCGGGGCCTGGGCACTAAAAGGTGAAGTCTATCAGGACAGGACGCAGGAGGTTCCACTTCAACACGAGGAGAAAGTCTGCTGTGAGGGTGCTGGAGCAGGCTGCCCAGAGAGATTGTGGAGTCTCCTTGTCTGGAGACTTTCAAGACCCATCTGGATGTGTTCCTGTGTGACCTGCCCTGGATGATCCAGCATGAGTTAGGCTGCAGGGTGCAGGTTGTAGGAGCATCACAGTGAGGCACTTGGCAGCAGTCGTCGTGGGTCAGTGCTGCCGCTCGGCTGCCGCGGGCGGGACGGGAGGGGACAAGTGGCTGTCACAGGGGCACCCTTTGAGGAAGGGGCTGTCTTCCAATCCCTCTTAGGTGCTGATAGGCACAGACTCCATCACCAACCTGCACAAGCTGGAGCAGGTGTCGAGTGATGAAGGGATCGGGACGTTAGCAGAGAACCTGCTGGAGGCGCTGAGGGAGCACCCGGAGGTGAACAAGAAGATCGACGCCGCCCGCAAGGAGACCCGTGCAGAGAAGAAGAGAATGGCCATGGCCATGAGGCAGAAGGCCTTGGGCACCCTGGGCATGACGGTAATGGCTGCTTGCCCTGACAGCACACCACTCCTCTCCTGCCTTTTTCTCTCTCTCTCTCTTGCTAAAACTGGCACCTGAAGAATTGTCTTAGGGACAGAGATCGCCAAGCTCGGGCCCAGGCTCTACCTGGCGCTGCTGTGGGGAGAGTAAATGTGGTTGCTAAACACCAGGCTGGGAAATGGCTTGGGCAGTGCTGTTGGAGTGGTGGGGCTGGTACTGTGTCCATCGTGGTCTTTTTAAGCTGCTTGAGGTCTTCTCTCTTTCAGACAAACGAGAAGGGGCAGGTGGTGACCAAGACAGCGCTGCTCAAACAGATGGAGGAGCTTATAGAAGAGCCAGGGCTGACCTGCTGCATCTGCAGGGAAGGATACAAGTTTCAGGTACAGTGAGAGAGAGCTGAGGGCACCTGGCAGGGTTCCAGCTGCACAAGGGGATGGTGCAGAACAATCAGGAGGTTAAGATGTGTCAGGTTCAGTCCCTGGGATCAGCAACTGCAGAGGCAGCTGGGGAGGGGAAGTGTTTTGGTTTTTTTATTCCAGCGAATGCTCAGCGTAAGTTTGAGGTTAGGAGAGGGAGAGGTGGTGTCAGAGCAAACCCCCCTGAGCTCAAAAGCTCAATAAATCCTTGATTTGGAAGTGAAAGGATGTAAACTTTAAATAAGAGGTATGGGGAGTTACAGAGGATGGGGAAAAGGGAACCAAAATACAAGGTATAGAGATGAGAGGGATTACAGAGGATAGGGAAACAGAAGGGACAAAATACTCAATAACAGAATACAACCCATGGATGGAAGTTGAGTCCAAGTGCTGAAATTGATGATTGGATGGTGGATGCAGATGGATGCAGGATTGATGGTGAAATACTGGGCAGGCAGGAGAGGAGAAGCCAAAAAAGAGGAAGAGACAATAAAATGTCCACCCCCTTTGATAGCAGTCATGGGAGGGGGCTAAATGCGGCAGCTGGGGGGAAGGTCAGACCACTCCCCAGGGAAGAGTCAGGATAAAGCTGCAGGTGGGTTTAACCTTTGACAAAAGATGCAGATGGATGCAGGACTGATGGTGAAATGCTGGGCAGGCAGGAGAGGAGAAGCCAAGAAAGAGGAAGAGGCAAAAAATGTCCACCCCCTTTGATAGCAGTCATGGGAGGGGGCTAAACGCGACAGCAGGGGGGAAGGTCAGACCACCCCCCAGGGAAGAGTCAGGATAAAGCTGCAGGTGGGTTTAACCTTTGACAAAAGATGCAGATGGATGCAGGACTGATGGTGAAATGCTGGGCAGGCAGGAGAGGAGAAGCCAAGAAAGAGGAAGAGGCAAAAAATGTCCACCCCCTTTGATAGCAGTCATGGGAGGGGGCTAAACGCGACAGCAGGGGGGAAGGTCAGACCACCCCCCAGGGAAGAGTCAGGATAAAGCTGCAGGTGGGTTTAACCTTTGACAAAAGAGCAGTGTCACCACCCTGCAGAGGGTGGCACAGCATGAGTGAGCCTGAAGGTAGCTGTTGTCTGGTTGCAGCCCACCAAAGTGCTGGGGATTTACACCTTCACCAAGCGCGTGGCGCTGGAGGAGTTTGAGAACAAGCCCCGCAAACAGCAGGGCTACAGCACTGTCTCCCACTTCAACATCGTCCACTACGACTGTCATCTGGCAGCTGTCAGGTGAGTCCTGCCCTCCTGGGCTGCAGAGTGCTGGCTGGATGGGATTTGCCTTGGTGAGGGCAGCACTTGGCCTTGTGGATTTGCTGGTGAGGTGCTCCTGGTGTTCTTTTCCAACCGTAGCGATTCATAGTTCTTCACAAGTGAGGGTGGTGAGATGCTGGAATGGGTTGCCCAGGGAGGTTATGGAGCACAGAAGCACAGAATGTGATCAAAGATCACATTCTGTGCTTCTGTGCTCCACAACCTCCCTGGAGGTGTTGAGGATCAGGCTGGATGAGGCTTGAGCTACCTGTTTTAGTGGGGTTCCCTGCAGGGGGTTGGAACTGGCTGAGCTTTGAGCTCCCTTCCAACCTAAACCATTCTGTAAGTTCCAAACCATTCTGTGAGTTTGCAGTGAGGGTGGTGAGGCCTTGAGTGACCTGTTCCAGTGGGAGGTGTCCCTGCCTGTGGAACTGGCTGAGCTTTGAGCTCCCTTCCAACCTAAACCATTCTGTGAGTTCCAACCCCCCTGTGCCATAGGCAGGGACACCTCCCACTAGAACAGGTCACTCAAGGCCTCATCCAGCCTGGTCCTCAACACCTCCAGGGAGGATGTGGAGCACAGAAGATCACATTCTGTGCTTCTGTGCTCCACAGCCTCCCTGGGCAACCTGTGCCAGTGTCTCACCATCCTCACTGCAAACAACTTTCTCCTAACATCCAGTTTCAGTCTCCCCTCTGCCAGTTCAAACCCATTCCTCCTCATCCTGTCATTACAAGACCTTGTCAGTAGTCCCTCCCCAGCCTTCCTATAGTCCCCTTTCAGCTACTGGAAGGCTACTACAAGATCTCCACCAAGCCTTCTCTCCTCCAAGCTTTTCCTGTGCACCCTGCCCTGGGTGATCCTGCTTTGGCGGGGGCGGGGGTTGGACTCAATGATCTGCAGAAGTCCCTTCCAACCCCTACCATTCTGTAGTTTCCAGAAGCTGTAGACTTGTCTGGTTTTTTGCTGGTTTCTTAGACACAGACTTGGATGCTTCTAACACTGCCTGGGTGTGGTTTGCTTTCTCAACCCAGACTCGCTCGCGGCCGCGAAGAATGGGAGAGCGCAGCCTTACAAAACGCCAACACCAAGTGTAATGGGCTCCTGCCAGTCTGGGGACCTCATGTGCCAGAGTCTGCTTTTGCTACTTGCTTAGCAAGGTGAGCGGAAGAAGCTGCTCCTTGAGCTGGTTTTGCATCTGGGTGGGTGAGTCAGTAGGTTAGCACAGAGGCATCCCAGCTTCAATCCGTGGAAGCAAAAGCCGCTGGGAGCCGAATCCGAGATGCTTGCTCAGATGCGGAGCGGTGGTTGTGGAAGGGGAAGCCACACTGCAGTTCTGAAAGGCTCTTTCAGTCAACTGGCTGCTGAGCTGCTGTTTTGTTTCAGACACAACACATACCTCCAGGAGTGCACAGGACAGCGGGAACCTACCTACCAGCTGAATGTCCACGACATCAAACTGCTCTTCCTCCGCTTCGCCATGGAGCAGTCGTTCAGCGTCGATACCGGAGGAGGAGGGAGGGAGAGCAACATACACCTCATCCCATACATCATCCACACGGTGCTCTACGTCCTCAACACGTCAGTACCTGCCTCTTACCTTACCCATGTGGTGCCCTGCGGCCCCAGCACGTCAGTGCCTTCCTTTTACCTCTCCCGTGTGGTGCCCTGTGGCCCCAGCATGTCAGTGCCTTCCTCTTACCTTACCCATGTGGTGCCTGTGGCCCCAGCATGTCAGTGCCTTCCTCTTACCTTACCCATGTGGTGCCTGTGGCCCCAGCATGTCAGTGCCTTCCTCTTACCTTACCCATGTGGTGCCTGTGGCTCCAGCATGTCAGTGCCTTCCTCTTACCTTACCCATGTGGGTGCCTGTGGCTCCAGCATGTCAGTGCCTTCCTCTTACCTTACCCATGTGGTGCCTGTGGCCCCAGCACATCAGTACTTTCCTCTTACCTTGCCTATGTGGGTGCCTGTGGCCCCAGCACATCAGTACTTTCCTCTTACCTTACCCATGTGGTGCCTGTGGCCCCAGCACATCAGTACTTTCCTCTTCCCTTACCCATGTAGGTGCCTGTGGCTCCAGCACATCAGTGCCTTCCTCTTACCTTACCCAAGTGGGTGCCTGTGGCCCCAGCATGTCAGTGCCTTCCTCTTAATCTTACCCATGCAGTGCCTTGTGACCCCAGCATGTCAGTGCCTCTGCCAGCCTGGCTGCAAACACCTCCAGGGATCTGGCCCCAAACACCTCCCTGCAGGGGCAACCCATTCCAGCCTCTCACCACTCTCATGCTCAACAACTTCCTCCTCACCTCCAATCTGCATCTCCCCACCTCCAGCTTTGCTCCATTCCCCCTAGTCCTGGCACTACCTGAGAGCCTCAAAAGTCCCTCCCCAGCTTTTCTGTAGGCTCCTTCAGATCCTGGAGGGCCACCAGAAGGTCACCTGGGAGCCTCTTCTTCTCCAGCCTGCACAGCCCAAACTCTTTCAGTCTGTCCTCATAGCAGAGGTGCTGCAGCCCTCTGAGCATCCTCGGGGCCCTTCTCTGCACACCTCCAGCATCTCCACATCCCTCTTGTCCCAGGGGCTCCAGCACTGGATGCTCTACTCCAGGTGGGCTCTCAGCAGAGCACAGCAGAGGGGCAGAATCACCTCCCTGGCCCTGCTGCCCACACTGCTCCTGCTGCAGCCCAGCCTCCAGGTGGGGTCTCAGCAGGACAGAGCAGAGGGGGAGAATGCTGCTCACACTGCTCCTACATGTTCCTGTGTGACCTGCCCTAGGTGCTGCTGCTTTGGCAGCAGGGTTGAGGTAGATAATCTCCAGAGGTCCCTTCCAACCTCTGTGAAATCACAGCAAAGTTTTAGGAGGAAGCAAATTGCCTCTCTCGAAGCAGCTTGGCCGCAGGTTGGCATCACTGGGAGTTAAAGCGCCGCCGCCTGAACACGCTGCAGGATCAGAGGGAGCCTCTTGAGTAAAAGCAGTGGGGAATTAGCTTCTCTTTCCATTCTAGATGTAATTATTACCTCTGGGATGAGCAACAGGGTTATTAGATTTTTTTTTTTTTATAAGAAGCACTGCCAGCTTCGTTTTCCCCTGGAACAGATAGAAGGGAAGCGCTAGGATGAAGTAATTGTTGTCAGCTGAAAACTTCAACCCAGGTTATCTGATGCTAGGGTTGCACAATCACTTTCTGCTCTCTCTTTTTGCCACACTGGAATTCTCCTGTACTCTTCTCCTGACTTTTGTTTTGTTTTGTTTTCTTCTTAATAAACAGCAGCACAGGAACACTTCTGCTATGAGGACAGGCTGGGAGAGTTGGGGCTCTGCAGCCTGGAGAAGAGAAGGCTTCCAGGAGTCCTTGGAGTGGCCTTCCAGTATCTGAAGGAGGCCTACAGGAGGGCTGGGGAGGGACTATTCACAAGGGCTTGTGATGACAGGATGAGGAGGAATGGGTTTAAACTGGCAGAGGGGAGATTGAAACTGGATGTTAGGAGGAAGTTGTTTGCAGTGAGGGTGGGGAGACACTGGCACAGGTTGCCCAGGGAGGTTGTGGAGCACAGAAGCACAGAACCTGGCAAGCTGGCACAGGTTGCCCAGGGAGGTTGTGGAGCACAGAAGCACAGAATGTGATCAAAGATCACATTCTGTGCTTCTGTGCTCCACAATCTCCCTGGAGGTGTTGAGGACCAGGCTGGGTGAGGCCTTGAGTGACCTGTTCTAGTGGGAGGTGTCCCTGCCTATGGCACAGGGGGGCTGGAACTGGCTGAGCTTTGAGCTGCCTTCCAACCTAAACCATTCTATGAATCTTTATTTCTGCAGAGTGAAGTAGCATCCTCAGTATTTTCCTTTCTCAGCCTACAGCCCTAATTTCTCGTTCGCATCCTTCAATCAGTTCAAACCAGCACAGGTCATGAGCTGAGTGGGAGCATTTTGGCTCGACCTCAGTGTCTGAGGTCAGCTAAATGGCTTGGATGCAAGAGCTGCTTTTGATAATACAGCATGTCATGCACAGGTAGAATGCCCCACACACCCCTTTTTGTTTCAGTGGTTAAGGTTATGGGGTGTAAATGTCCAAACACACACACCTCTTTGAGGGCACTGCAAGTGGGAGTGCAGTGAAATCTCTCTCCCTTTCCCACCTGCAGCAAATCCACATTCTGGCCCTCTTCATTTTAATACCTATCTCCAGATCCCTGAGCTGGTTTGTTGTGTTGGGTTTTGGTTTTTTTCCCCAGCTCCTTTGGGAGACAAATAAGTCAACTCTTCTTTTCATCTCAACTCTTCTTTTCATCTCAACTCTTCTTTTCATCTCAACACTTCTTTTCATCTCCTTAGTCTGCTCATTGCTACCCAGAACCTGCTGGGCAGCTGCTGGATCACTGCTGTCCAGAGCTCCCTGAAAGGAGGCCTGAGTGAGGTGGGGTTTGGTCTCTTCTGCCCAGCATCAGGTGACAGAAGGAGAGGAAATGGCCACAGATTGTGCTAGGGAAGGTTTAAGTTGGCCATGAGGAGTAATTTCTTTGCTGCAAGAGTGGAACAGGCTGCCCAGGGAGGTGGTGGAGTCCCCATCCCTGGGAAGTGTTCAAGAAACTTGTGGCTGTGGAACCTAGGGACATGGTTCAGTGGTCATGGTGTTGTTGGGCTTGATGATCTTAGAGGTCTTTTCCACCCCAAACAACTCTCCATTTCCTTTCCAGCCATCATTTGTTGCCAAGGACATGTCAGTGTTGAATAGAGCAAGCAAAGAGTTCCCACTTGGCTACCTGCTGCATGGTGCAGCAGATGAGAAGGTCACACAACACTGACCCCAGACACAGCCTCATCTGCTAGGCTGCTGCTTTAACACCTTCCTGACAGGCAGTGTAGATCTCACTGAGTAATTGAGGGACCTGCCTGATGAAGCAGAGCAGTAGGATGTGGTCAGGTGTGACACAGCTTCAGCAGGTCTGCTCTGACACAGTCTGCATGGTCAGCTCTGGGCTGTCAGGACTGGAGCTCAGGGAAAGGGGGGAAAAAGGAAAATTATCTCTTTGTAAGCTTACAGTAAAGACACTTATCTGTGGGGAGTTGAAATTGGCTTGTAGCTTCTCCCATGATTGCTTTTGTGGTAGATGAATAACAGGAATTGATTCTGAGGTCTAGCTGTGAGAGCTGCAGTCATGTGTTTGGTGTCAGGTGGGGAGAGGCTACAACCTAAACACAGGGGCTGGGCTGGCTGTGTTTTACCTGCAAGGAGAGGAAAATAGCTCTACACATACTGTCCTCTGCTGGGGCAGTGCCAGCTGCCTTGCAGACCCCCCCTAGTACCATACCCAGCTCCAAGGAAAAGTGAGTTTGTCAGGCTCGTGTGCTCCACTGCGAGCAAAGACACAAACCCAGGGGGTGGATTTGGGAAGGGCCAAGCTAAGGCCTGCTTTTTCCTGCCTAGAACTGTGTGATGCAGGACCCCAAAGCTGCTGAGATGCAGCACATCAAGGTGGAGGAGCCAGAAGAAGCACTGAAGCTTCTCTTGTGTTTCAGGACTCGAGCGACTTCGAGAGAGGAGAAGAACCTCCAGAGCTTCATGGAGCACCCCAAAGAGAAGTGGGTGGAGAGTGCCTACGAGGTGGACGGGCCCCATTACTACACTGTGCTGGCACTGCACATCTCTCCCCCTGAGAAGTGGAAAGCCATGCGAGTGGAGATCCTCAAGAGGCTCCTTGTCACCTCCCACGCCCGAGTGGTGGCACCAGGGGGAGCCAGCAGGTTGGTCACCACCGCACCGCTGCTGCCAGCTTGCTGCTGGGACTGCCTCGGGAGTCAGAGCTGTGTTACAGCAGTCAGGGCCATGCTAAAGCAGTCAGAGCCATGCTGGAGCAGTCAGAGCCATGCTGGAGCAGTCAGAGCCATGCTGGAGCAGTCAGAGCCATGCTAGAGCAGTCAGAGCCATGCTACAGGAGTCAGAGCCATGCTACAGGGGTCAGAATCATGCCATGGGAAATCAGAGCCATGCTGCTGCAGTCAGGGCAATGCCATGGGAGTCAGAGCCATGCTACAGCAGTCAGAGCTATGTTACAGCAGTCAGGACCATGCCATGGGAGCCAGAGCTGTGTTACAGCAGTCAGAGCTATGTTACAGCAGTCAGGACCATGCCATGGGAGCCAGAGCTGTGTTACAGCAGTCAGGACCGTGCTAGAGCAGTCAGGGCAATTCCATGGGAGTCAGAGCCATGCTAGAGCAGTCAAGGCCATGCTAGAGGAGTCAGGACCATGCCATGGGAGTCAGAGCCTTGTTAAAGCAGTCAGAGCTATGCTACAGCAGTCAGGGCAATGCCATGGGAGTCAGAGTCATGCTAGAGCAGTCAGAGCTATGCTACAGAGCAATGCCACAGCAGTCACAGCCATGCCATGGGAGTCAGGGCCATGCCACAGGGATTGGGGCTATGGTACAGCAGTCAGAGCCGTGCCACAGGAGTCAGAGCCATGCTACAGCAGTCAGGGCAATGCCACAGCAGTCACAGCCATACCATGGGAGTCAGAGCTGTGCCACAGCAGTCAGAGCTATGCTACAGGGGAATCTTCTTTCCTGTAAGGGTCACAGAACACTGGAGCAGACTCCCCAGAGAGGCTGTGGAGTCTCCTTCTTTGGAGCCTTTCCAAGCCTGTCTGGATGTGTTCCTGTGTGCCCTGAGCTAGATTGTCTGGTCCTGCTCTGGCAGGGGGGTTGGACTGGATGAGCTCTTTGAGTCCTTTCCAACCCCTGACATGCTGTATGTGATACAGCAGTCAGAGCCATGCCACAGCAGTGAGAGCCACATAAAGCTTTTGAGGAGCAAAGGAGAAAGTGGCCATGTTAAGAGCAGCAGATATTAGCCCTCCCAAGCAGGTTTGCACTCAGCTCAGGGCTTTGTGAGATTATCAGGGCTGCCCAGAGAGGTTGTGAAGTCTCCATCTCTGGAGGCATTCCAAATCCACCTGGATGTCGTGATCCTGGGTGATTTACTCTAGGTGATGCTGCTCTACCAGGGGCAGTTGGACTGGATGGTTGCCAGAGGTCAACCCTCACCAGTCTGTGACTGTGATGAGCAGGATGCCTCCTCTCTGGGGATGTTCAGAGCCAGGTTGGATGAAACCTTGAGCAAACCAAGTCTAGTTGAGAGCAGTCCCTGCCTATGGCACGGGGCTTGGAGTAGATAGTCTCTGAGGTCTCTTCCACCCTGAGCCATTCTGTGATTCAATCCTGGATGCTTTTTGGAGCAGATCCATCAGCTGCTGTGTGGAAGCAAAGCTTCTCCTGAGAGCACAGCTGGAGTAGGAAGGGGGAAGATGTTTGTTCCCCTTCACCACGAGTGAAAAGCTGTAGTAAGTTCTTAGTAGGCAGTTAGAGAGCTGGTGGTGTGCTCTCTGCCTGCCTTTCTGAAGAAGCTCTTCTGATCAGTGCAAGCAGCTTCCTGAAATAGAGAAATAGAAATAGAAATCAAATTCCATTGCTTTTAAAAGAGGTGAGGGAAGGGGGCCGGGGGGGAGGGAGGTAGTAAAAAAAAAATCAATAGCAGCTGTCAGGCACTTGAGGTACAAGAATAAATGGCTCTGCCTGCCTGACAAAGGCACAAATTGCCTGACAAAGGGAAGAGGGAATTCCAGCTTCTGAGAAAAAAAAAAAAAGATGATTTTTAAATAGCTGTCATAATTAGGAATAGATTCATTATTATTCTAAGTCGCCTTCAAGGGCATCCTGCCTCTGATGGCATTAATTAAGTGTTTGATAAAGTCATCACATTGTAGGAACACACAACACAGCATGCACCAAAATGCTATTAGAGGCATCAAAAGGGAAAGAGCCCCTGAATGGGGCTTCTGTATTGATCTCTCTGCTTGCTTCTGCTGTTCTCAAGCTCAGCCTGCTCTTGGGTTCCTGTCTCCTCTTTCCACCACCCTGCCTGAGCTGTGGGAAAAGGAGGGGTTGAAGAATTACAGGAGACACATGCTGGAGAGCAGGGTAAAAAAAGCAAAGGCCCTGAATGGGTCTGCTCTGGGTTTTAAACCCCTGAGTAAACGATTGTGTTTCCTTCCCAAGTAATACAAGCACATGGAACTGGAGCAAGAAACCTCCAGCCTTTGGAATTTGAGGGGGAAGCACTCAAGAAATAGTCCTCGAGAGTTATGTCAAGGTTTATGCTGTTAGAGGCATCAAAAGGGAAACAGCCCTGAAAGGGGCTCCTGTATTGATCTCTCTGCTTGCTTCTGCTGTTCAAGCTCGGCCTGCTCTTGGGTTCCTGTCTCCTCTTTCCACCACCCTGCCTGAGCTGTGGGAAAAGGAGGGGTTGAAGAGTTACAGGAGACACATGCTGGAGAGCAGGGTAAAAAAGCAAAGCCCCTGAATGGGTTTGCTCTGGGTTTTAAACCCCTGAGTAAATTACTCTCTTTTCCTTCCCTAGTAATACAAGCACATGGAACTGGAGCAAGGAACCTCCAACCTTTGGAATTTGAGGGGGAAGCACTCAAGAAATAGTCCTCAGGACTTATGTCAAGGTTTATTCAAGGGCTTTCTGTAATCCCTGCACAAAGCCCTCTCCTGCAGGCTAACACCTCTGGGCAGCAGCTGTGTGGCAGTTGTTTATTTCCAAGGGCTTGTGGACGATCAGGAGGAGGGTGAGGGTGAAGTGCTCTGCAGATCTGTGCCTGCCGTGGGTAGGGTATGGCAGAGAGGGAGGCAGAGCCTGTCACAGCAGAGTGATCTGTCTGCAAACAAAGGATTGAAATTAGCCTTGCAGGGTGGATGCACTACCAGGGTGTTGGCAGAGTGCACTGCAGTGGAGGTTGGAGACACACAAGGACTCACTCCTGCCTGTGCTGGAGGAGATGAAGGCAAATGGCTGTAGGAACCCGTTCAAGGCACCTGAAGGTCAACTTCTCACCCTAAACAGGGCCTGAAAATGTTGCTGCTGAAGATGCAGCAGTTTCCTCCTGCTTAAGGGAAGGCACCAAACACAGCCAGGGCCTGTGGTTAGGTGTTTTTAATCCAGCTGCTCAGCTGGAGTGGTAAGTGCAAGCCAGATGTGAGGAGAACCTGGCCCAAAATGTCTTCTCCCTGCCAGGAGCTGAAGTTGGTCTGCAAGAGCAGAGTGAGAGATAGAGGAGAAGAGGAGAAGAGGGGAAGAGAGGAGGAGAGGGGAGGGAAGAGGAGAGGAGAGGAGAGGAGAGGAGGGTTCAAGATACTGAGGGGCCTGGAACAGCTCTGAGGAGCAAAGGCTGAGAGCCCTGGGGCTGACAGCCTGGA
>VWZI01010630.1:136516-149152 GCA_013396835.1 Psilopogon haemacephalus
AGAGAAGAGAAGAGAAGAGAAGAGAAGAGAAGAGAAGAGAAGAGAAGAGAAGAGAAGAGAAGAGAAGAGAAGAGAAGAGAAGAGAAGAGAATAGAGACAGGTTGGAAGAGTCCTCCAAGCTCATCCAGTCCAACCTATCCCCCAGCCCTATTCAATGGCACTAAGTGCCCCATCCAGGCTTTGCTTGAACACCTCCAGGGATGAGGACTCCACCACCTCCCTGGGCAGCCCATTCCAATCACTCTCTCTCTGAGGAGCTTCTTCCTATGCTCTGCACCTTTGCATTTAATAGTTAGCAGGGTGGGAGGGAGCTCTGAAACTCAGGAGTAGCTAAAAGGGTTCTCAAAGACTAGAAGAGGCTGCCCAGGGCCAGGTGGTTGAATCCCCATGCTCAGAGGTGTCAAAACCACAGAGGTGTGGTGCTGAGGGCCATGGTTTAGCCCCAGCCTTGGTAGAGGTAGGGAGTGGTTGGGCTGGATGACCTCAAAGGCCTTTTTCCAACCAAACCAACTGCATGGTTCTGTGATTCTGGGTTTATTCTGGTTTGTAAATCTCATTTACCAGCCCCCCAAAACCTGAATCCCTGCGACTCAGCCGACACTTCTGGCTGGAAGAGTCCTATCAGTGCCTTGCAGTTCAGCTTTCAGCTGGAGGTTGGGAGGGAAATACCCTTTTGATTTTCTTTTTTTTTTTTCCTTCTTTGCTCCTGACTGTGACCTTTCAAAAATATTCCTGAGGCAGGCAGAGCTGCTGAAGTGTTGATGTCCAACTTTCTGCTGGCAGCCCCATTCCTGGCTGATGAGCCTCCAGCAGCTTCCATTCATGACAACCAAGTAGCTGTTCCAGAAGGTAGCTCCCAGACTTAACCCACAAGGGCCTTTCAGATTTCAATTAAAGGAGGAGATTCCAATTAGATCAAATCCATTTCCACACTGAAAAAAAAAAAAAAAGAAGAAGGAAACTCTGTCTTTGCAGTATTTGGGAGGCTGGAATTAGCCTGGCTCTTAGCTTGCTGTTCCTCCCGTGGAAATTTAGTCACCTTCACTAATTGGTTTTCCTTTAATAATTAAGCCCAGCTGCCCAAGCAGGCTGCCACCTACCAAGCTGCCTGCTTAAAGGGCACAAACACCAAGGCAGCCTCTTTTAGAAGAGGAGCAGCTCTCCTGTGAGCACAGACTGAAAGAGTTGGGGCTGTGCAGTTTGGAGAAGAGGAGGCTCCCAGGGGACCTTTTGGTGGTCAAAAATGATGGAAAAATGACTGACCTGAGTTCCCAAAATGAGCATGGAGGCTCTGGAACCTCAGAGTGTCCCAACTGCCACCCAAGCACCACCTCCTCACCAAAAGACCTCAGGCCAGTACCCTAAGGTAACACCCAAGAACACCCAAACAGGTTTTATGCTTCTGCCAGAGAGGGTGAACAGGGCACAGCTCACTGTGCCATTTGCTCTCTGCTTGCTCACAAGGAGAGGGATCCTGGGCATCATCAAATGGTTTAGGGCAGAATAGACTTCCAAGCTCATCCAGTCCAACCATCCTCTAACTCTGCCAAGTATCTGCAGGGGGCCTACAAAAAAGCTGGGGAGGGACTTTGGAGGCTGTCAGGGAGTGACAGGACAGGGGGGAATGGAGCAGAGCTGGAGGTGGGGAGATTCAGATTGGAGGTGAGGAGGAAGTTGTTGAGCATGAGAGTGGTGAGAGGCTGGAATGGGTTGCCCCTGCAGGGAGGTATTTGGGGCCAGATCCCTGGAGGGGTTTGCAGCCAGGCTGGCAGAGGCTGTTGAGGCTGCTCTAGGGTAGGGTGTCCCTGGGCATGGCAGGGGGGTTGGAACTGGCTGATCCTTGTGGTCCTTTCCAACCCTGCCTGATTCTAGGATTCTATGTCCATGGCAGGGGGGTTGGAATTGGCTGATCCTCGTGGTCCCTTCCAACCCTGACTGATTCTGTGAAGCTGGTCATTTCCACCGCCTCAAAAAAACCCAACCCAGCTTGTGTCAGGCTGATGTTGAGTCCATGATCATAACATTCCCTCCTGTCTTGCTGACTTGCAGCAGTTGCTGCTGAGCTCGTTCCAGATGCATAAAAAAGAGCTTTGTTTGGGTTGGTATATATTTTTTTTCCCTTTCTTTCTTCCCAAAGCTTTTAAGTGGTGAGCAGGAAGCAGCATGTGATGGAGCCAGATGTACCTGAGAAAGACATGCAAGAAAATTCCAAAGCCATTAGAACTGCTGGCAGGAGGCTGTGCCTTGCCAGAACCTGTTTGGTGATTAATGCTGTAAACTTTGGGAGCTGTTACCCCAGGACAGCTGCTGGGAGCTTTGGGGCTCACAGCAGATCTTCAGCCAGGTGCTGAGTTTCCCAAGGAAGTCCTTGCATGGGGCTGGGATAAGCAAGAAGATAGGAAAACAGAATGAGGGGACACAGCCTCCAGTTGTGCCAGGGCAGATTCAAGGGGAGGGACTTTGAGGCTATCAGGGAGTGACAGGACTAGGGGGAATGGAGTCAAGCTGGAGGTGAGGAGATTCAGACCTGAGGTGAGGAGGAAGTTCTTGAGCATGAGAGTGGTGAGAGGCTGGAATGGGTTGCCCCTGCAGGGAGGTGTTTGGGGCCAGATGCCTGGAGGTGTTTTTGGCCAGGCTGGTAGAGGCTGTGGTGAGGCTGCTCTAGGGTAGGGTGTCCCTGGGCATGGCAGGGGGGTTGGAACTGCCTGATCCTTGTGGTCCCTTCCAACCCTGCCTGATTCTATGAGGCCACTGCTCCAAAGAAACACAGGAGATTTATTTCTTGGTTCCTGGCAAGAACACTGGGCAGGTCCCACATCCAAAAGGCATAAGGCTAAGTCAGCCTTGATCCTTCTATGCTGGATGTTAGGAAGAAGTTCTTCACAGAGAGAGTGATTGGCATTGGAATGGGCTGCTCAGGGAGGTGGTGGAGTCCCCATCCCTGGAGGTGTTCAAGAAAGGAGCAGTGTGGCCAGCAGGACAAGGGAGGTTATTCTGCCCCTGTGCTCGGCACTGCTCAGGCTACACCTCAAGTGCTGTGTCCAGTTCTGGGCCCCTGAATTTAAGAAAGATGTTGAGGTGCTGGAAGGTGTCCAGAGAAGGGCAGCAAGGCTGGGGAGGGACCTGGAGCACAGCCCTAAGAGGAGAAGCTGAGGGAGCTGGGGGTGTGCAGCCTGCAGAAGAGGAGGCTCAGGGCAGAGCTCATTGCTCTCTGCAGCTGCCTGAAGGGAGGTTGTAGCCAGCTGGGGTTGGGCTTTGCTCCCAGGCAACCAGCAACAGAATGAGAGAGGCTCTGTGATTCTGAGGCTCTCTAGCTCCTGGTTTCATGATCCTCTGATTTTATTGCCTTAACTGCTTTGCTTACCCTTGGGTAGAGCTGCTAAAGGAACTTCCCAGCCGCAGGAACCCTCAGGGAGAGAATCAGGACTGTTTGTGTTGTGTCCAATGCTTCCACAGAGCCCTTTCCCCCCTGTGTATTCTTGATGGGCTTTATGGCTCTTGCAGCTCTCAGGCTATTCATCAAGCTGCTCACCCAGAGCACAGTGAAGTGATTTAACTCCCAAGATTGATTTCATTATCTTCCCAGACTGGCAGATAAGGCAGTGAAGGACTACGCCACGTACCGCTCCGGCCTCCTCTTCTGGGCCCTGGTAGATCTCATTTACAACATGTTCAAGGTAAGAGAAATAAACACTGAAGCTCATTTCCAGCAGCTTTTTTTTTAACCTGAGCAAGCAACCATCCAGTGAGGAACCTGATGTGTGCTTTTAGATCCCCTCTGCAGCAAGCCTCCCCTTTCCTGGGGCTGTAATGCAGGTTGGAGTGAGATGGGGATCAAAATGCATCACTGCTGTCTAAAGGTCCCCAAAAGGAGGCCTGAGTGAGGTGGGGTTGGTCTCTTCTCTCTAGTATCAGGTGATAGGAGGAGAGGAAAGGGCCTCAGATTGTGCCAGGGGAGGTTTAGGTCGGGGATTAGGAAGAGTTTTGTGGCTGCAAGAGTGGTCAGGCATTGGAACAGGCTGCCCAAGGTGGTGATGGAGCCTCCCTCCCTGGGCAGCATCCCTGGAGGCATTCAAGAAATGTGTGGAACATGGCACTGTGGGACATGGTTTAATGGCCACGGTGGTCCAGCTGGAGAGCTGGAACCAGTGGAGTCCCTCAGGGATCAGTGCTGGGTCTGATGCTATTCAACAGCTTCATCAATGACATTGATGAGGAGACAGACAGACAGACAGAGGCTGCTCAGCATGTTTGCTGATGGCACCAAGCTGGGAGGCTTGGCTGAGCCAGCTGCAGGCTGGGAGGACACCCAGAGAGAGCTGCACAGACAGAGCTGGGCACAGAGGAACCGAAGGAGGCTCAACGAGGACAAGTGCAGAGTCCTGCACCTGGGGAGGAAGAATAAACTGCAGCAGGACAGGCTGGGAGGGGACTGCTGGAGAGCAGCCCCAAGGAGAGGGAGCTGAGAGTGCTGGGGGAGAACATCCATGGCACAGCAATGTGCCCTGGGGGCCAAGAGGGCCAATGGGATCCTGGGGTATATTAGGCAGAGTGTGTCCAGCAGATCAAGGGAGGTTCTCCTGCCCCTCTGCTCTGCCCTGATGAGACCTCATTGTGAGCACTGCCTTCAGTTTGGGGCTCCCCAGTTGAAGAGGGACAGGGACCTGCTGGAGAGGGTCCAGGGGAGGGCTGTGAGGATGCTGAGGGGACTGCAGCACTGCCTGGGGAGGAGAGGCTGAGGGACCTGGGGCTGCTTAGTCTGCAGAAGAGAAGACTGAGAGGGGATTGAATCAATGTTTGTAACTCTCCGAGGGCTGGGGGTCAGGAGTGTGGGGACAGGCTCTGGGATAGGCCAAGGAGCAATGGATGGAAGCTGCAGCACAGGAGGTTGCAGCTCAACACAAGGGACAACTTCTTGCCTGTGTGGGTCCCAGAGCACTGGCACAGGCTGCCCAGAGAGGTTGTGGAGTCTCCTTGCCTGGAGCCTTTCCAGTCCTGTCTGGATGTGTTCCTCTGCGACCTGCGCTAGGTTCTACAACCCTGCTGTGGCAGGGAGGTTGGACTCTTACCTGTGCAGCTCCCTTCCAACCCCTACCATTTTATCATCCTATTTTCCAACCAAAGCAGCTGCAAATAGCATGGTCTGGGTTTGAGGGGGGGGGGACTGATTTGGTCCTGTCTTCCCCTCTGCCAGAAGGTGCCTACCAGTAACACGGAGGGAGGCTGGTCCTACTCTCTGGCCGAGTTCATCCGCCACAACGACATGCCAATACATGAGGCGGCTGACAAGGCCCTGAAAACCTTCCAGGAGGAGTTCATGCCAGTGGAAACCTTTGCTGAGTTTCTGGACGTGGCTGGTAAGTGCTTTGGCTTTCCCTTTTATAGGCTGCCTGGTGGCAGACAGCAGCATTCCTGAGGCCGCCTCTTTGCGCCAGCCCTCGGTGCTTCAGCTGCACCCCGAGCTGGCTCCTGAACGCTTAGAGAGTCCTAGAATCAGTCAGGATTGGAAGGGAGCACAAGGATCAGCCAGTTCTGACCCCCCTGCCATGCCCAGGGACACCCTACCCTAGAACAGGCTGCCCATAGCCTTATCCAGCCTGGCTGCAAACACCTAGAATCATAGAATCAGAGAAAGGACCACAAGGATCAGGCAGTTCCAACCCTCTGCCATGCCCAGGGACATCCTACCCTAGAGCAGCCTGACCACAGCCTCTGCCAGCCTGGCCAAAAACACCTCCAGGGATGTGGCCCCAAACACCTCCCTGGGCAACACATTCCAGGCTCTTATAGAACCATAGAATCAGTCAGGGTTGAAAGGGACCACAAGGATCAGCCAGTTCCAACCCCCCTGCCATGCCCAGGGACACCCTACCCTAGAGCAGCCTCACCACAGCCTCTGCCAGCCTGGCCAAAAACACCTCCAGGGATCTGGCCCCAAACACCTCCCTGCAGGGGCAACCCATTCCAGCCTCTCACCACTCTCATGCTCAACAACTTCCTCCTCACCTCCAGACTGAATCTCCCCACCAGGAGGATATTTTTTTTTTCCCCTGTGAGGGTGACAGAGCACTGGAACAGGCTGCCCAGGGTGGGTTGTGAGGGTCTTTTAATATCTCTTTGGAGATACTCAGATCTCGTAATATTATCTTAATATCTTAATATATTATCTTAATACCTTAATAATATCTTAAGAGATCTCCAAAGAGATCTTAATATTTGGAGATATGCCTGGATGTGTTGCTGTGTGACCTGCTCTGGGTGGATCCTGCTCTGGCAGGGGGGGATTGGACTGGATGAGCTTTGGAGGTCCCTTGCAGCCCCTGACACTCTGTGGATCCTTGGGGCTGATTGTTCTCTCTTCTCTTCTCCTCTTTCAAGGCCTCTTGTCAGAAATCAACGATCCTGACAGCTTCCTTAAGGATCTTTTGAACTCCATCCCCTGAGCCAGCAGCACAGAGGAGCACTGGGCAGAGACCACACTTAGTTTGCCTTCCACCCCTTTGTGTTCCTCCTTGTGCAGTCTGTCCCTTCCCTGAGGAGTGCTGCAGTTTGGGGGTTGTTGTTTTTTTTTCTGGGGGGGTGGGTTGACTTTTTTTTTTGTTGTTTGGGGTTTATTTTCATTTGTTTGTTTGTTTGTTTTTATTTTCTACCATTTCCCCCCACCCCACTCCCCTCTCCCACCACCCTCTTTGGAGTGATTTGAAATTTAGATTTGTTTTATCCTGTATTTCAGTGCTTCTGTCTGTAAAGCCCTTGTGTGTATTCCAGCTGGTGGGAAGGACTTGTACAGAGAGGAGTCCAAACCAGTAAATCTGAAATGCTTTAAGTGTGCAGCTCTTGGAAGTGTGAAATGCAGCCCAACTGGTGGGTAAGGTGGGCTTGACCAGTCCTGTGCCACGGGGCCTGACCAGTCCTGTGCCATGGGGCCTGACCAGTCCTGTGCCATGGGGCTTGTGCCATGGGGCCTGACCAGTCCTGTGCCACGGTGCTTGACCAGTCCTGTGCCATGGGGCTTGGCCAGTCCTGTGCCATGGAGCTTGTGCCACGGGGCCTGACCAGTCCTGTGCCACGGGGCTTGACCAGTCCTGTGCCATGGGGCTTGACCAGTCCTGTGCCATGGGGCCTGACCAGTCCTGTGCCACGGAGCCTGACCAGTCCTGTGCCATGGGGCCTGACCAGTCCTGTGCCATGGGGCCTGACCAGTCCTGTGCCACGGAGCCTGACCAGTCCTGTGCCATGGGGCTTGTGCCATGGGGCTTGACCAGTCCTGTGCCATGGGGCTTGTGCCATGCCATGGGGCTTGACCAGTCCTGTGCCATGGGGCTTGACTAGTCTTTACTCATGGGTTTGACTAGTTCTGTCCCTATAGGTTTATCCAGTCCTTTACCCAGGGATTCACTTGTCCTTTACTCATGGCTTTAACTAGTCCTTTGCCCATGGGTTTGACTAGTTCTTTCCCTATAGGTTTAACTAGTCCTTTACCATGGCTTTAACTAGTCCTTTACCATAGGTTTCACTTGTCCTTTACTCATGGGTTTGACTAGTCCTTTGGCCATGGGTTTGACTAGTCCTTTACTCATGGGTCTGACTAGTCCTTTACCATGGAGTTCACTTGTCCTTTAAGCATGGGTTTAACTAGTCCTTTACCCAGAGGTTTGACTAGTCCTTTGGCGATGGGTTTGACTAGTCCTTTACTCATGGGTCTGAATAGTCCATTACTATGGGGTTCACTTGTCCTTTACTCATGGGTTTGACTAGTCCTTTGCCCAGGGGTTTAACTAGTCCTTTACTCATGGGTCTGAATAGTCCTTTACCATGGGGTTCACTTGTCCTTTACCCAGAGGTCTGACTAGTCCTTTACTCATGGGTTTGACTAGTCCTTTTCCCAGGGGTTTGACTAGTCCTCTGCCCATGCAGGAGCCTAACCACCCAAGTTGTCTCTTGCTGTGTCCCCTGCGGGCTCAGAACTGCTGCTGCTGCCCCTGGCCCCGCAGCCTGGGCGGGTGGGGAGCGAGGGCTGGGAGCAGCACTGCCCTCCCTGCACAGGCACACAGCAGGCTGCCACTGCTGGGACGTGAGCTGTAGGCACTGGTGGCTGCCAGCACAGCCTTTCCTTCCCCCTTCTTCTCCAGCCTGGGTGTGGGCAGCTGTCCCCTTCTCCAAGGCAGGGTGCCTCTGCTGAGCTGACTCTCTTGAGGCTGTATCCGAAGCAGGGGGGCACATGTTGGCCACCTTCCCTCCCAGAGGGGTGCTGCTCACACCACACTTCTCTCTCCCTCTCTCTCTCACTTTCTCTGGGAAAAAAAAAAAAATTCCAGCTTCAGCAAAATGCATGGGAAACAGGCACTGCACACATCCTGAGCCCCTTCCACAGCTTACCCTTGGGTGTGCATGCCCCGAGCTGAAGCCAAGGAGCTGCTTCGGATACAGCCTCGCCTCTTCTCTCCCAGTCGTGCATGCTGGTTGCTTCCCTTTCCCACCACTTGCTCCTGTCCTGTAAGCCAGCTGACACCTTGTGAAGCTGGAGTCTAATAAAGCTTTCCCTGTCTTCCTTTGTCTCTGTTTGGACTTGGAATTTCCACCATCCTAACGCAGTGCCTGTCCCCACGAAGCAGCATCCTGTCAGAGGCTGAGTTCTTGCAGAGGAGAGGCAGGGACCAGCTGGAGCAGAGAGGCACTGGGGGACTTGGAGCATCTTCCCTGTGGAGAGAGCCTGAGAGGCCTGGGGATGGTTAGTCTGGAGAAGAGAGGGCTGAGAGGGGATCTGATCAATGCCTATCAATACCTGAGGGGTGTGGGGGTCAGTGGCTGGGGCCAAGCTCTATTGGGTGAGCTGAAGCCAAGGAGCAGCAGCTACAAACTGGAGCACAGAAGGGTTCAGCTCAACATGAGGAGAAACTACAGTGAGGGTGGCAGAGCTCTGGAGCAGGCTGCCCAGGGAGGTTGTGGAGTCTCCTTCTCTGGAGGCTTTCAAACCCCACCTGGATGCATTCCTCTGTGAACTGCCCTAGGGTGATGCTGCCTCGGCAGGGGGCTTGGACTCGATGCTCTCTGGAGGTCCCTTCCAGCCTCTAAGGTTCTGTCATTCTGTAGCCAGGCATCCCCATTTGATGGCCTTCTGCTGGTGAGGAGGTGGCAGTTAGCAGCTGGGTGAAGGCACAGTGCTTTGCTTCTCTCCTCTCTGGCTGCTTGTGTCCCTCTTGGCCTGAGGGTTGGGCTCTAGGGAGCAGCATGAACAACTAAACCACCATGAGAGTCACAGAGGGCTCAACCCTCACCAGTTGATGCCCCCATCAAGCTTGAGGAGCAGCCTGGATCTTCTCTGAGCATCTAAGAGACATAGATAAGGACAAGGAGCAGCAAGTTGAGGCTCTCCCAAGTGTCTTTCAGTTGCCCAAGCGAAGCCTGGCCCACATTTCAGCTGCTCTGGAGCACACCCACCCTGCCAGCACATCCCAGGAGACCTCCCATGGGCTGTGTCAGCTTGTTTAGAAGTCACCTCTTGGCTCTTGATGGTTCCTTGCCCAATTCCAGGGAAGAAACTCCAGATTGGCCTTGACTTGTTTGCTGCACGTGGCTGGGCCACAGCTTGGCCACATTACCAGCCCAGGCTGGGATGAGTCACAGCTCACAGGTACAGAACCAAGGGAAAAACAAAACTGCAGCTTCCAGGGGCTGCTGGAAATGGAGCTGGGATGGATTCAGTGCAAAAACAGCTTGAAGGATTTGGGCACCTGGCAGCTGCTGGGTCAATGGTTGGGCTTGCTGACCTTAAAAGGGTTCTTCCAGCCAAAATTATGTCCCCCTCAATACAGGAAGCTGCTGGGGGAAGTCAGCAGCCTGAAACAGAGACCTGTGGAGGCTCCAAAGATGCCAATGGGCATGGAGCAGCTCTGTGAGGAGCAAAGGCTGAGAGCTCTGAGCCTGCAGAAGAGCAGCCCCAGAGGGGAGCTGAGCAATGCTCAGTAAGAGCTAAAGGAGCTGTGGGGGGCAGGAGGCTGGGGCCAGGCTCTGCTCAGTGGTGCCCCAGGGGCAGGACAAGGAGCAATGGGCACAAACTGGAACCCAGGAGGTTCCCCCTGAGCAGGAGGAGAAACTCATTTGGTGTGAGGGTGCTGGAGGCCAGGAACAGGCTGCCCAGAGAGGCAGAGCTGCCCTTCTCTGCAGAGCTTCCAACCCTCCCTGCCCATTGTGCTCCTGGGCAAGCTACTGTGGGTGCCCTGCTTGAGCAGGAGGGGTTGGACTGGATGATCTCCAGGGGTCCCTTCCAACCCTCCACGCTGGGATTCTGGGACCCTCTGCATCTTTCCCTGCAGCAGGGGCTGGAGAAGCTGAGAGAGGAGTAAAGGAGATGCTTTAGCTCTGTGGCATGCCAGAATCAGCCTGATTGGCAAAGACCTTTTAAGATCTTTGAGTCCAACTTTCTCCTTTTTGGGGAAGGAGGTGGAGGGCAGGGCAGGGCAGGGCAGGCAGGGAGCACCTCCGGCTGCCGGACTCGGATCGTTCGGCTGTAGGCATCTTTCCCACCGCGGCGACAACCTCCTTAATGACTCTCATTAACGATAATCCCACTCGGTGCTTTCCCAAGCGCTGTGGCAACAGGACCTCGGTAACCCTCCTGCCCCTGGGGCCAGCGAGTGAGCGCAGTCCTCACGGGGAAACTGGGATGGGAAAGGGCTGAGGATGCTCCCGCAAAGCATTCCCCACCTGGGTAGCAGTGGAAGCCAAAAGCAGCTCCCCCAGGACAGGCAAGGTGTGCCCGGCTGAGGAAAGCCCCTTGCAGCCCCTAAGGGGTCCTGGGCTGGGGGTCTCTGCTTCCCTGTACTGCTGGCATCTCTGGGGACTTGTGGTGCTGCTACCGCTTGTGTCAAGGAAGGTTGAGCTTGGATATTGGGGAGGAAAAAAAAAGAAAGGTCTTCCCAGCAAGGATGCTCAGGCACTGGAGCAGGCTGCCCGGGGAGGTGATGGAGTTACCAGCTGGGAGGTGTTGAAAAGCCACCTGGATGGGGTGCTGAGGGCTGTGGTTTGGTGGCAGGAGCTTAGCAGCAGTGGTGTCTGTGGTTCCCTGTGGTGCTGCTATCTGCTTCTCTGTGGTGCTGGTGTCTGTGGTTCCCTGTGGTGCTGCTATCTGCTTCTCTCTGGAGCTGGTGCCTCTGGTGTCTGTGGTGCTGGTTTCTCTGGTCCCTATGGTGCTGCTATCTGCTCCTTTCTGGTGCTGGTGTTTATGGTCCCTGTGCCTCTGGTCCCTGTGGTGCTGCTATCTGCTTCTCTCTGGTCCCTGTGGTGCTGTTACCTTCATCTCTCTGGTCTCTGTGTCTGTGGTCCCTGTGGTGCAGCTATCTGCTTCTCTCTGGTGCTGGTGTCTGTGGTTCCCTGTGGTGCTGCTATCTGCTTCTCTCTGGTGCTGATGTCTGTGGTCCCTGTGGTGCAGCTATCTGCTTCTCTCTGGTCCCTGTGGTGCTGTTACCTTCATCTCTCTGGTCTCTGTGTCTGTGGTCCCTGTGGTGCAGCTATCTGCTTCTCTCTGGTGCTGATGTCTGTGGTCCCTGTGGTGCAGCTATCTGCTTCTCTCTGGTGCTGGTGTCTGTGGTTCCCTGTGGTGCTGCTATCTGCTTCTCTCTGGTGCTGATGTCTGTGGTCCCTGTGGTGCAGCTATCTGCTTCTCTCTGGTGCTGGTGTCTGTGGTCCCTGTGGTGCTGCTGTCTGCTTCTCTCTGGTGCTGGTGTCTGTGGTCCCTGTGGTGCTGCTATCTGCTTCTCTCTGGTCCCTGTGGTGCTGCTATCTGCTTGCCTCTGGTCCCTGTGTCTGTGGTCCCTGTGGTGCTGCTACCTTCATCTCTCTGGTGCTGTGCTGGCCTCTTTCTTGCTTCCCTGTGCCGTTGACCTTGGTTCTTGCCCACAGCAGCCAAGCAGCTGAGCCCCTGCATGTCAGGACAGCCCAGGAGCACTTCTTGGGGGTGTTTGATCCCCGCAGCTTCTCCCAGGCCGTTGGGTGCTAATCTCCTTTAACGAGCAGGCAGGAGCTGTGGTGCTCCTAAGCCGGGAGCCAGACCTTTAATTAGGCCCTAACGTTTGATGACACCAAACTCATTCCCAGCTGGTGACATCAGCCGTGAGAGGCACAGCTCCTGCCTGATGGCTCAGGGCACTGCTCTCCTCCCAGCCCATTTTTTTCTGCCTGCTCTAAGCACTTTTTTTTTGATGCGAGGAGCTGGGTGACTGCATCAGCTGGCACAGAGCAAAGGCATTCAGCAGCCAGAGGCCAGCAGCTCGTGGTGCAGGCTGTCAGGGTGCTCCACCCGAGCACCTCTCCCTCAGAAACACCCCAAAACCTTGGGAAATGCAAGAGGGGAGCTGCCCTGACAGCTTCGCCTCAGCCGCTCGCTCTGCTGACACCAGGGGTTGTGGCCTTGCCAGCAGCATCCCTCCTGGGCTCAGCAGGGGAGGTTGGAGTGCTCCAGGGCCACCACCAGCAGCCCTCAGCAGCAGCTCCCATCACCATTATCCCCCACCAGCAGCTCCCCTCCAGCAGCCCTCCGCCGTCATCCCACCCAGCATCCCTCAGCAGCCCCCCCACCATCATCCCCCACCAGCAGCCCCCAACAGCAGCTCATCAACCATCATCCCCCACCAACAG
>VWZI01010631.1:1554-21306 GCA_013396835.1 Psilopogon haemacephalus
AAAAAAAAAAAGAAGCAAAATTGTGACACAGAGAAAGTGAAAATATTTGTATCTACTTTCTTTTAACTTAAAATCCCCACAATTTTCAAAATTTCAAGAGTAAAGAGAATTTTGAAATAAAACATCAAGTTGAAATCAAGAAGGATCCAAAAAAGGGGAAAAAAAAAAATTAAAAATTTGAGATTCAAGAAAACAAATAATTTTCAACACCTTTCCAACTGACAATTTTCAAATGGCTGGAAAATCTATTGTCAGCAGTATGAAACAGTTTCAGAAACAAATTTCTTATTTTCAGGTGTGTCCTTGATCTCATTATATGTTTTGTACAAAATCCAGCCCAGTAAGCTGATAGTTGCCTCTCCATGCTTTTGCTGTAATAAGTATCAGTTGTAATAATAAAAGTATCAGTTCCAGGAGGGTTTTTTTTCTTACTAAATGCCAGTTTCTGCATCCAAATACGTAGTCTGTCTGTGAGCAACTTCAACAATAATATATGTTCATAGCTGTAGTGGTTTTGGAGTTCACACCCCCAACCCCTCCCACCACTAGATTAACCAGACTAACTCAGCTGGTTAAGAAATGAAGCTTTATATTTACAGATTAGCACAAATTCCAAGCACACATGTGCAATATATTACAGATATTTACAACTATATACAGTAATATACAAGTTAAAAGCAATACAGAAAAACAAAATCTCTTCCAGCAAGTAGACTGCCCAACAGGGGCTCCCAACCACCTTTCCACCTTCTTTCCACCCCCTCCCTTATCTCAGAATCTCTCTTATGTGCAGGGTGAGCTGGAAAGGTCAGTAAGGGGTGTTAGAAGCAGAATGATTAGTTGGAAATGTGCAAATTCAGACAGAAGAGTTAATAGGATAACAGACAGACAGAACTGTCTTATCTTTGTTTGTCCCTGTTTCATATGTCCCAGATGAACAAATGGGTAATACAGACATCAATAGATTTTATTTTCAGAGCTAATGATCTAATTTCTCTCATTAAAATATTCCAATTAGCCTCAAACCATCACAGTGGCAAAGAAATTTGAATTTATATGTAAACACAGAGGTCACAAACCTGCCGTGTCTATTTAAGAGACCTAACTCATTTACTTTTCAAATTTCATTGTCTCATCTTTCATTGCAAAGCAGTACAGGAATTTTGCCCACTTATGTGATCTGGTAATAATTTACAGGTTTTTGAAGCGTTGTTTTGCAAAGTAAAGTTTGTCCACTTGAGATACGGAGAATGGAAAAAGACAGAGATGGAAGTAACTTATGAAAAGGATTGAAAAGAAGAGAAAATGGTAAGTAAAAATTATTTCTTTCTTGTTTCTACCAAGATCACATTTAGGAGCGTAATTTCGCAGAGCCTTAGAATCATTAAGATTGGAAAAGACCTTTAAGATCATAGAGTCCAATTGGAACCCAACTACTGTGACTACTAAACTATATCCTGAAGTGCATAGATTTCATTTCAGATATGAAACTTAGTCAATGTTATTTTGTTGAGGAAACAAAGTTACTTTCTATATTTCTATATTGAAATATATTCTCTTGAAATCTCCCCAAAAACTCACTCTTTCCTTCTCCTCATTGGAAAGTTTAATCTACCAACTGATCCACTTTGCATGTGTGAAAGCATGAATGAATCATACATTTTCTTTGTCCACATTTTGCTGTCATAGGTGGTAGATAAGTACATTGAGGAGTTATTATTTGTTCATTATTAGCTATTAGTGTGGCCAAGGGTATTAGAGGAGTGATTGTCCCCTGTTTTCAACAATGGTGAGGCTGCACCTCAAATATTGTGTTCAGTTTTGGGCCCTTCAGTACAAGGACGATGTTGAGGTTCTGAGGTGTGCCCAAAGAAGGATGAGGAAGTAGGTGAAGTATCTAAAGCACGAGTCTTATGAGGAGCAGCTGAGGAAACTGAGATTTTTTTACTCTGGAGAAAAGAATGCTGAAGGGAAACTTTACTGCCCTTTACAACTACCTAAAACAAACTTGAAGTGAGCTGTTCCTGTAGCACTCAGGTATGTAAGGGTCTTGTATACAAGGCAGGGGTTGGTGGAATGGTTAGATGATCTTTAAGGTCCCTTCCAACACAAACCATTCTATAATTCTGTAGTGCAATATTTTTATTATATTTACTGCGAGTGGCAATCCTCATAGAGTTTACCTTTCTGGCAGTTCCTGCAAAAGTTCCTCTTTCCTTGCCTTCATCACTGCAGCTCCTTATAAAGAAACATGTCAGGAAATAAAAACAATGAAAAGAATCTATGATGCATTATTTGTTATTACTAATCAGACGGGGTTTTTTTGTCTATTTGATCTGCAGTAATACTTTCCTCTGAAAGTATTTTTTCCTGTGTCTCTGGTAACTTATATTAAAAAAAAAAAAAAAAGTCAAGAAAGGATGTATAAGCTATATATGATAAAAGTTCATATTCACCTGCCTAAACCAGACAAATTCCTTTAGTAGTGACGTTAAAGAGAAAGTAGGAAAACTTGCTGTAGTACTTCACTGATCAAACATGTACTCTTTCCTCCAGAAACTGCACTTTTGAAATGTTCAGTCCTTTTTTTTCTCTGATACCCAGCGTGTTAAATCTGCTTTTGCTTTGAGATCCAGACTCCAGATGTCTCAGACTCTGTCTCCAGATTCTTTTTCATTCCTTTCCAAAAAAGGTTTCACTATTTAAAGTCCTGTGTAGATAAAGCTTAATACATTTAAGCATGGCGAAGTGTTTAGTAAATGTGCTAAAGTAACAAGCTGAGTATAAATTAAACACAGTATATCCTTGCTATGCTAATTTTATTTTTAAAAGTTGCCAAAATATTATATAGCAAATTTCATATTTTCATATTTTCTAAATTTTAGGCAATTCTTTGTAATCTGCTTTTACCTATTTCCCTTTTCTCTTCCAAAACTATATATACAATCTCTATACTTTTAGTTTTCATCCTTCTCTTTTGCCTTATCTCCTTCCTGCTTTTTTTTACCTTCTCACCCTCCCTTTGTTTCTTTCTCCTCCCTTTCTCCTCACCACCCACCCCTCCCCCCTTCACATTTTGTTCCTGGTGGTCAAATATACACAAATTCCACAGTGACGCCTAGTTCTACCAATCAGTCTTCAATGGGAATCCTCCTCAGCTTTGTGTCACTTGGTTGGGATATACTCACTGGAATTCCTGTGGAGCCTTGCTGGTAATTCTGCAGTGATTTATTCACCAATTTGTGCTCTAGGATACATAAAAGGCGAGATGAAGCTCAAGTCATGAACTGTAATTGAAGTTAGATGTGAAATAACCACTGCATTATTTACAAGCAGCTACAGACTGTTGGGGAATATGTGTACGCAGTGTTTATCTGGAGAACTGCAGAATATAAGAGTAGTAGCACTAGGTCAAGTCACTGCTGTTTAATCAGCTTCCCACACAAGCTTTGCTGGCAGTAAACTGCTCTGGTTACATCATTCTTGGTGATCAAATTCCTAGGTAAAAGCCGAGATAGATATGTTGACAAAAGCTGTAACAAACTCAGATAACCTCTTTCTGTCATAGTCCTTGAAATGCAATGACTAAGCTCTTTTTCCACAGATGGCAGTACAGACCATGTGCATTCTATGCGTCCTGACTTTCTCTGCTCTTCTGTTTCATATTTGCAGTATCAATCTGGCACTTTCTATGCGAAATAACAATGAGGAAATTTAGCCACCAACAGTAGAAGCATATGGTAAAGAGCTATATTTCCTATTTCTTTTCAAGTTATCTAAAATTTAGAAGTAGAAACTACTCTTATTTTTTTATTATTGTTATTTGATATGGCTTATAATTCACTTTTCTTCTACTTTTTCCTCTCCCTTTTAAATGGGAGAATGGTCTCTCTCAATATCTTCTCCATTCTAACAGTCACATGTGTATTTATCTCTGTTCTTACCATCTCTTCTATTGGGAACACTGCCTTGCCTGCTGGATAGGAAGAAAAGATAAGAAAACAATAAAAAAAAAATCTCAGTCAGGAAATAAAAACAGTTATTTAGGACTCAATATTTCAAGGGGATTACTTGTGGCTCCAGAGGAGCTTGTGTTTGACAAGTTTGAATTCTGCATTCTGAAAGATTTGCTCAGGGGTGAATGTTTTTCAGCTCTGTAGTAGAGAAGAGAGAAATGCAATGGACCTTACAAACTTGGACATAACTCATTCTCACCCTAATAAGGACACACCACAGATTTAACCTTTCATCATTCTTTCCCTAATACTTCTGTGGGCATCCAAGGGTTTCAGCATTTGCTTTTTGTGAATCACTCTAGGAATTTGGCTGAGTCTCAGTTCTATGTAGTGTAATGACTGAGTTACATGAAATGTTCTAAGAAAATAACTAAACTATCACCAGTTTAAAGACCAAAGTGTTAAAACTTAAGAGTATACGTATGATTTTTTTTTTTTTTAAGACTTCTGTGGATTAATTTGGAGTAGGTTCTGGACGTTATTTCCCTCCATCTCCCCATGTGGATATATTTACTCAATTTGTTGTACAGGCTGCTTAGTCTGGTAAGAATACACTAACATATCTAAGGGAAATGGAGATAACTGATATGTTAATGGCAAGCAAAGGAAATGGGGATTATTATACAGTAAGTAGAGTTATGTAGGGAAAGAGAGATGAGTTATTTGAGTTATTAGGTGGGTGGTTGGGGCCACTTCCCTGGAGGTGTTTACGGCCAGGCTGGATGAGGCTCTGTCCAGCCTCATCTAGGGTAGGGTGTCCCTGCCCATGGCAGAGGGGCTGGAACTAGATGATCCTTGTGGTCGCTTCCAACCCTGACTGAATCTATGATTCTATGATTTTCATAGATGTGGAATAAGGAGGCATGTGTTGGATCTCAATTTACAAATAGGTGGCAAATCAGGAAGTAGGACATGACAGCAGAGGAGGTGTTCAACGTTTTCTGCCTTCTCCATGTTTGCATTAAGAGCTACTGCTGGGGGTAGAAGCTATGGATATTGATTCTTGTACCCTTTTCATTCTTGAAGCCAGAGTGGAATGACCATTGCCCTGACTGCCACTGGGGAGATATGAGAACTTAAATCTTCTTACTTGGATGGTCAAGGTTCCTTTAGTTCACATCAGCTTGTGCACTGCTTCTACTTACTGGGGCAATGATATTGTCATTGTTCTGTAATCTCAGTATTGTTAGTGTAACTTCATCTGGCCTTGCCTTGATTGTGTGTGACAACATTCATGAATCAAGCCACGATAACTCTTCCAGTTGATTTATAGATGTAATTCTGTTCCATGTGTTTATTTTAATTTGCATGCTGTCAGCTGAGAACACTTTCTAGAATTATTGTTGTAGTTATTCTACATTCCACTACCCATGAAACTGATTATTTCTTTATACCTCTTATTTTACTTTTTAAAAAGCTAGTTTAACTAAACTGTTTATCTTTATATTCTTAGTAATGATATAAACATTACATGATAACTCAAAACATGAAGTAAGATCTTAATGCGCTTAAATTAGGAACAGGGGTTACTTTTCCCAGAAGAGTGTATTTTCAATTCTTCCATCTTCTTACTTATCCAGACTAATTTATCTTTCTCCTGTTGATATCTGCTATTTTTGAGAGAGGGAACAGTGAACAAAGGGGAAGACTTTTCCTTCTTTCACACACCCCTCAGGCACTGATACCATTGTGCATATCTATTGAGACATCCTTTGAAGCCATATGTATCTCTCTAGTAAGCAAAAACCAGAGATTTGTCCTTTCTTACTCTGTGGAGTGCAACTCTTGTTCCACAATTCTTTTTATGTTAGTTTGAGGATTATTCAAATCCATTGCATAAATTCATAACACACAGCCTATGACCCAGGGCCAGAGCAGAAATTATGTAGGGAGTCAGAGCTGTTTCATTACTCTTTGTCACTTTGACTGTTTACATGTCTAAAATGCCAAGAAAATTCCCCCATAATTTTCAGCATAAGGTATTTCCATGTATCTTGGTTTGCTTCTCAGCTACTATCTTATTCCTTTTAAATGGAGTTTAACTCCTAGTATTCAGAAATCCTGCATCCCCACATAACTTGTAGCATATAAGAAGACTTCCCTGTGATTTGTGTCAGATTGAAGAAACAGAAAAGAAGCTTGTCTTGATTTTATGGGAATTCTGCTGGAATATAAAGACAGTAAATAGTTATTCTATATTTTGTTTCACCAGCTCTACAATGAATGACCAACATCCCAAAGTCACGTACAAGAGTACTGACAGCTCAGTGTGTGCCTGTCACTTTCTCTGTGAACTTATTTTTACAAAACTGTCATTAATCAATTCTAAATAAAGAGAATAAGAAAACCAATATATGCCAGTGTGGATCTCTTTGGAAGGCCAATAACAGAATTGATTTTATCATCTGGAAGAAAAGGAGAGTTTTAAAATTGAAATGAATAATGTAGTGAAGTGAATAATTTTGGCAAGTATATAATAGTTTTTCTTTTTTTTTTTATTTTATTTTTGTTTAGGACAGAGATTTGTGTTCAGAACAAATGTCTGTGTAAAGTCTGAAGAGGTATTTGAGCTTTCCTAAAGGTATACTGAGAATAAATAATATAAAACTGAAGATGAAACTATAGAACATTTCCTTGGCACACTTGCACATAAATGAGAGTCTATAATTTTACACGACTAAGCATAACTACATTTTTAATAGGTAAAAGGCACATTAATCATTCAAGTGCTAGAGTATACTTAGAATAGTCACATTGCTATGCATTAATGCAAGGACTATTTATAGGCACACTGATTGTTTTAATTTTGGAGTAAACAAATTCTACCAATTTAAGCAAGTATTTCATAATTTAGAGAATCACACCAATGGAAAACATTATGGTTTTATTCCCTGATAAACAGGCTGACCTTTAAAATGAGAAACAGTCTCTCTTTTATAGCCACCAGATGAGGAGATTTTAACACTTGATTCTGTCTCAAGCATTTTAATTTAACTCTTTTTCCTGTGTTCTTGAAGAACCTTGCTATGTTCCTGCTGCCCTGTGTTTGAATCCTACAACACATTCTAATTTGACTTGTATGTTTCTTTAATGGATATAGATAACAACCCTATGCTAATTGTAATGTAATATGCTTAAAATAATATATCCGCTTATAACTGTCACCACAGGTCTCAACTGGGTAGAAAAGTGGACAGTTTCTTGAAAGAAACCTGTGTGCATTCTGCTATGCAATTAGAAGCATACTTTGGGGATTTCTGTTTTCTGCTTCGTAGTTTCTGTTTCCCATGAGGCATTTCAGGGCAGAGGTAAACTCAAGAACAGAAGCATAGGGCACATTAGCAAAGAAACAACAAAATTTGCTTCCTTAATGAAATAGGTTGTGAATTCCATTCTACAAAACTGTGTGGCACGCAGACACAATTGCATGCATGGAACAAATTTACACCAGTCATGACTTGTGGTCCAGCTGTGATTGGTTCTGTGGACTTGGGAACAAGATACTGTCTTCAGGTGGTCAATGAGACCCAGCTGGTCATCTGCCTGGCTTTACACATAGCACCCACAGCTTTTGGCATGGCTTTGAATGTGTTTACCCCAAGGAGGAGGGGGACAAATATCTGAACATATAAATGATTAAAAGCTGGATATAGAGAGTCAAAATCTCACCAATATGAGTAACGATTTTGTGTAGACTTCACCCAGTGATATATATTTTAAGGTACAAACTATCTATCGTGAGACTGTCCAACAGGAACTGATTAAAAGATGTCCAGAGGTTCTTTTAGGTTGTCTATTGTAACCAAAATGAAAAGCTGAAAATGAATATGCAAAGTAAAGTGTTATCAATTCTGATTTAGTAACCTAAAAGAATATAACACAATTGGTTTTTTTATGTTGTTGGTTTTGTTTGATTGGTTTGGTTTAAAAAAGGTACTATTCTAAAGGTACTTACTTTGGGTCAGTTGCTTACTATATGCTTTTGAAATAATTTTACTGTAATATTATCTATTCCACCTCCTTTGAAAGTCACCCTGTTTCTTGCCTGATACTTGGAAGGAATTAGGTGTTCCCCATCAACAGTTTGGATGTTAGCAGGATGTTGTAGAAAGAAGGTGTGGTTTTACAATAGGATAGTAAGTTATGTTGTATTACTCTCTTTTTGCCATAGAGAAGTAAAGCAGAAACCTTCCAGAGCTCTAGCCAATGGTGTGCTAGGAAAAGGGTTTGAGTTGACCTTTGTGTTCCTGCTAATGAATCACACCCTAGAGAAAAGACCTAAAAAAAGACTCAGTTAAAGAACTGAATTTTGAGTTTCTCTGAAAAGTCCCAGCTTGCAATTTAATATATGAAAGTGTTTGTTCTCTATCAGGTGCTAATTAAATCTTTAGTCAGTTTGTGTCAAGCCTCATTAGCATGAATATTCAAATTAATTTAAAATACAGGAAAGCTTTTGTTAAAGCATTCTCAGTTGTTAAAACTTCCACTTATTTCAGAAATATATGCTGCAGAGCATCACGGTTACAAATGCTATGTGATTGATGAGTAGATTGCAAAAGTACAGCTAAGGTATCTCAGCTAAATGTAAATCGAAATATTAGCATTTGAAAAGAAAGTATTGACAGTAAAAGTAAGAATTTTACATTTAAATGAAAATTCATTTTCTATAAAATGAAGATAATTTTTTAAAATTGAATTTTCTTTTCTCCTTTTTTTTTTTTTTAACCCCCCTTCTTCTTTTCATGCACTTCAAACACAGCAGAAATACCACTGAATAAAATGCCTCCTTCTTTTCCTGTGTCCTAGGAATAACAGTGAAGTTCTTAATTTATTTTAGAGTAAAACTTTTTAAAAGGGAAATGCACACATATCTTTATTTGTTCTGACATTAATTTGGTAGACAGTATGATACTTGCTCTAACTACAGGCTCAGATTAGTTTTTAAGTGCTTACTTTTGGACAATTCAATAATAATATAAAGGGCAAAAATTTAAATGGAATAGAGACCATTTTCTATACATACCCCATTGCTCTTCTCTACTGTTTACTGGAAGATATCTCTTCCAATATTTAGTTCCTTTCTAACTATTTTTTTTTCATTTGGCAGTGGCAATTACAAAAGTGGTTTCTTGCTTTTGCTTCTGCTTGGTTTTGTTTTTTGTTTTCTGTAGTCAGCAAACTCAGATTAATGTATCCAGTCCACACTTCCACCTCAGATATGCATTATTCTTAGCCACCACCTCCCTTATTAATGGAAATACATAACTTTTCCTTTGGAAGATCTGTGGATACAGAATGGAAGGGATGGAAATCAGAGTAACTATATTAATGCTACCACGAAGCAGCAAATTTATTGCAGCCTTTTCAAATGATGTATTGAACCTTAACAGGTCAGAGAATGGAATGATCTCATGTACATTTGATCATACAGCTAAAATATTAAATATTTTATATACTTCTCTTATAATAATGTGAAAAAATAACCTGTGACAGAGGGAAATACCTCTTCTGACTTACAAGACTTCTCCCAGTTCAGTGGGTATCTTTAAAATTTGCTTAGTAAGTGTTGGAAACATTCATTTTTCCCCAGGAGACCTATGTATTTTCAGCGAGTTTCAATCAATATTTTCCAATAATGATAACTTCAAACTTTGTGCTAAGATAAAAGAGGAAGAATTGTTACCAATTTTTTTTTCCCTAAACAAACAAACAAACAAACAAAAATCTACAAAAACAATTGCCTGGTTTAGATCCACAGTTTTAGTTTGCATACTGAGGAGAAGTAAACTGATGTGTGATGATTCTTTATTGATTATATGATACACTTAAGCAGAGTCGAGGGAAGAATCTTTGTTATCAAAACCATATCCAATTGCAACAGATGTACAAATATTGCATGAGTGAGGCAATAATTTTGTATTCATATACTCTGGCTTTGTGACTGTTAAGATTTTTTTAAAAGTATTATTATTTATACCCAGTAAACTTGTTTGAGTAGTTCTTAATTAAGAATTTAGTATCTCTACTCCACCCTGGTGAGACTCCACCTGGAGTACTGTGTCCAGTTTTAGAGCTCCTATTACAAGAGGGATGTGGACATGCTGGAGTGTGTCCAGAGAAGGGCCACAAGGATGATCAGAGGGCTGCAGCACCTCTGCTATGAGGACAGATTGAGAGAGTTTGGGCTGTTGAGTCTGGAGAAGAGGAGGCTCCCAGGTGACCTTCTTGTGGCCTTCCAGGATCTGAAGGGGGCTTACAAGAAAGCTGGGGAGGGACACTTTAGGCTCTCAGGTAGTGACAGGACTAGAGGGAATGGAACAAAGCTGGAGGTGGGGAGATTCAGCTTGGATGTGAGGAGCAAGTTCTTCAGCATGAGAGTGGTTAGGCCCTGAAATGGGTTGCCCAGGGTGGGTGGTTGGGGCCACTTCCCTGGAGGTGTTTGCAGCCAGGCTGGCAGAGGCTGTGGGCAGCCTGATCTAGGGTAGGGNAAAAGCAATGCAGAAAGTAAATGGAATATCCATGTGTCTTTGAATATGTATGACAGTAGAATAATATGAATGAGTGGAAATGGAAATAAATCAAATTCAGTTGAGAAATACAGTGTATCTGAGTAACAAAAATATAATTAACCTTTGTGAAACCTACCTAGAGAGCTAGAGGACTTTTCATTATGTGAAATTTTTAAATTGAAATTGATTGAAGATTAGTTGTGTCCTGAAGTACCATAGTATAGCTATACTAGAAATTAGGGTCATGAGGAGAGAATTACAGAATGTAATTATTTTTTTTTCTGTAGATCAGAATAGAGAGTACACTTCTGTATGATTGTGACTAAAAATTTAGAAAGCAGATGGTTATTTTATAAACATCTACACAATTTGAGTTTTCTGAATTTTCTTTGCAAGCTTTTTCACTTGAATTCAAGTTATCCAAGTTCTACAGAAATTTGTCAGTATCTTGTAGCATCAAATGTACCATGGGTTCAGCTTGGCATTTCTAAATAACACTTATTTAATTAAGTAAATCTAGATTTTTATGTAAATTCAGGCAGGAAATCTAACAGCATTTCAATGTATAGCATATTTGTCAAATAATTTTATTTTTTGTTGAGATGATCTTTGGTCCTAACCTGAGATTTTCTTCTGTTGCTTTTTTCAACCTCGAGAAATTTTCAGGGCTTTGACTGTTGCCTTGATCACAATGCATACATGAGATTGTAATAAGAACATCTAGGTACTAGAACATCCACTCAGTATTTTGAAAATCAAACACAGAAGTAGCTGCTGTTGTGCTACTGTCTATGATCCCCCCCCCACCCCCAGCCACAGAACATGATCTTTAATTAATAAGATTTATCTAAAATAAAGAGAAATTCCAGGTGTCAGCTTTGGCAGATCTTCTTTTATAGAGGTGGGGGGAGAAGAGCTGAGGGATAGATGATCCTTGTGGTCCCTTCCAACCCTGACTGATTCCATGATTCTGTGAAAACCAGAATGCCTTTAAGATTGCCTTCATTGAAAAGTGCATCCAGCTTTTGTTAGCATAGTAAGTTACTTGTTTACTAAGTATTCCAATTATTTTGTCCCAGTATGCATAAAAAAGGAAGCTCATTCCTAGATGCTTTATTCAGTAAATTATGCCCACCAGTAAACAGATAAAGCATTTGTAATAAGATTACATGTGTGAAAGTATTAGCTGCAAATGACAAAGATATGTTTTATCTATTATTTATTTGTATCTAGGCTATCAAACTATAATTTGTACTGCATTCCTAAGACTAGTTTAGTGACTTGAACATTGATGCTGTTGTTAGGCTGATCAGGGCTGTTGCAGGTTAGTAATAGCAGTCCTATCATATAAACCACTCTTTTCTCAATGTAGTTGGAGCTGTAATAATCCATCTGTTGTTGGACTCTTCCTAAGTTTAGATTTAGAAGTATAGTAATCTGCTGACAAAGATGAAAGAAAAAAAGCTATTATACAATAACACATAATAAATACTTCCTGGAGGAAAAAAAAAAAAAAAAGTTGCTTAGCTACATGGAAAGAAGGCAGCAGATTGACAGAGCTGATTCTGCCACTCTGCTCTGCTCTGGTGAGACCAGACTATGTCCAGCACTATGTACCTCAACACAAGAAGGACCTGAAACTCATGGAGAGTGTCTAGAGGAGGGCGATGAGCAAAAATGATCCCAGGGCTGAGGAACCTTTGCTACAAAGACAGGCTAGGAGAATTGAGACTGTTTAACTTGGAGAGGAGAAACCTCTTAGGAGACTCTATAGAAGCCCTCCAGTACCTGAAGGGGGCCTACAAGAAAGTGAGCAAGGGACTATTGGCAGAAGCATGCAATATTAGGGCAAGGGGAAATAGTCTTCAACTAAAGAAGAGTAGATTTACATTTGACACTGAGAAGAATGTCTTTACTATGAGGGTATTGGAACACTGGAACAGGTGGCTCAGAGAAGTGGTAGATGCACCATCCCTGGAACCATTCAACATCAGATTGTTTGAGGCTCTAAGCAAACTGCTGTAGTTGCAGATACCCCTGCTTACTGCAGGGGGGTTGGACTAGATGGACTTTAAAAGTCCTTTCCAGCCCACTGCATTCTATGATTCTGTGATTCTTTTCTATGATTTCTAGAGAATGCGATGAAATATATTAGACTTGTTGTGACACCATACAAGAGCAGTTGTGTGACCTGCAAATGGTATTGCTAATGTATTCTTCTGAAGGCCAGCAGTGCAAAGTTTTCAGCTACTATTTACAAGCAATTCCTAAGTATTAGGCTAAAAGGCTTTTGTTCTTTTCATCAGGAAAAAAAAAAAAAAAAGTTATCACTTTAGGTTTAGAATGTTGTTTGAATATATATTTAGGCTTAATTTTGTGTTCCAGTGTATCTTTCTTTCCTTTTGTGCCAGGACCAGGCTAAGGCCAGGGAGTTCAAAAGGACGAACAGAATATTTTTTTATGTCATTTAGTGTTAGCTTTTGGTTTAAAAAGATTGAGAAGAAAATTCATTTTACTACTATTTATAAAAATAATGGTTTTCCAGTGTATTCTAAGGGGGAAAAAATAGTTTCACATATTGTTTGATAGTTGCTATGGTGATTTCAGGATGCAAAATACAATGATCTTCTCAAAACCAGTTAGCTTTTTTTCACCAACCCATTACTCCTAACAATCTGTTTCAGAATCCAGACCTTTCATACAACTGCTTGTAGCTTTGCCAGTCTGTATCATTTGACCGATGTTTTTTACATGTCGAATGTTTCCCTTAGGCTATTTTTGGAGATGTTTAAGTCTAAAAAGTTCATCAATTTCCAGGAAGGTCTAGTGAAAAATATATTGCTTTGCCCATATGTATTCTAAGAGTGTTATGATTACTACTTTCCTAGTTCTCAATTGAAAGAGTAAAACCATGCAAATCATCCTGTCCACCATTTCTGAAAAATATTTTACTTAGGAATTTTTAAAGTGAAGTAGCAAGGAAACACCATTCTATAAAAAGCAATAAAACCAAACAGTTTTCCTTCCATTCCCTTTCTTCAAACAGACTAAGGGTTGACCCCTAGTTTTAATCAAGACACAGCTTATTTCAGAGAAATATGTCAAATGTAAGCAGTTTGTATCTGGACTCAGAACTGAAGGCCTTTTTTTTGTGAAAATAAGAAGTCAGTCAACACATAGATGGTGGCAGCAGGACCCAAGAGGCTGAAGAATTGGTTTGCCTTCTTTCAAAGGGATGATCACAGAAATGATCACAGAACTGTTGCACAACTTAACCTGGAGTTTTTTAATATTATCCTGTTACCTTTTCTTGTTGCCTATACATTGAACTAAAGAGAACTGTGTCAGCTGTGGTTGAATTAGGAATTTCACCTTCACTTGATCAGTCCTAGGGGTGCAATTTACTAGAAAGGCAATAAAATTGATGTACATTATATATGACAAATCTAATTATACATTATGGCTTCAAAGTTTCCCTTGAATAACCAGAAAAGGAAAGTATTACTGTAATATTCTTTTATGATGGCTATTATAGTTTGTCATCTGGTATAGGGACATTTATTTGCCTGCCAAACATGAGTTCCAACAGTGTAAGGAACTTGCTCCAAAAAAAGATAACTTTAAATGCAACCATTTACCAAAAAAGATAAGTTTAAATACAACATTTTATCAAAACCTCAAGATGGAACTCCCCAGATTAATTAAAAGAACATGGACATTAACCAAAGGGAATATACAAATAACATATTTTTAAAATCAGACATAAAAGATTTTTAATCCTTGGGTTTTTTTGTTGGTAATTTCTAGAACGATAGTTTGGTGGTTTGTTATCACCATCCTTCTACATCACTACAAAACACAGCACTAGAAAAATGCTCTGGGGAGAGGTAACTCCAGCTCAGCCAAACCCTGTACAGATAGTTAAATATATTTCTTTCTCATCGAGTAGTTCTAACCTAAATATTGCCTGAGCAAAATTTTAAATTGTGATTCAGTGTCTCCTTGAACTTGCAACTGGGAATCTCTCTGTGCCATCAATTTCAGAGGAATTTAATCACAGCAAACTTCTTTTCTTTTCTAATCACCAGAATACAGTTGGATTCTTACGAATATGACAAACTGGTATTCAATTTATTATCCAGTCTCTGATGTGGCAAAAGCTATGGGATTTAAAATGTGGGATATGAGAATAAGGTTCAAGTTTGTCCAATAATTAATTACTATGACATTCAGGATGAAGATATCATGGATATCACAGTGTGTGTGCACACAGCCCATTTAAGTTATTGAGTCCTTGTGTGTTTTAGGAATTTCTCACTTTGTGTCTGAACAGAGGAGACAATGAATTGATTTGGGACAAAAGACTCACCTGGGACATGGTAATTGCCTCAACTTCCAACTGCTATCATACCTAAGCCTTTGACTATTCTTGCAGGTAACAGGCACTGTGTGCACATTTGACATGCATCCTCTTGGGTGAGGAGTGTATCTGTCCCAGGAATTTATTGCTTCTTTGGACTCTTGCCTGTAATAATTTTTTTTCATTCTCCTTCAAAAGAAGATGAATCTCTCTTTTTTGCCTTTGTTCAAAAGGCTTACAAGATCTAATAAAGCTTAGAGGCTTCTTAAAGTCTATCAATAATATCACAGTTTCTAATAGTAGTAATATTATTCAACATAATCACAAATGCACTGTTGTCTAGATAATGAATTTCATTTTGGACCCATGATGTTGCGTGATATTACTATGAGTCTGACACTTTGCAGTGAGTTGAGAATCCACCTGCATTGAGTTGAGAATCTCAATTTGTATTTACTCTTTGAAAACACTGGGCAAGAGCTTCAGGAAGCTTTTGGATGAAAAAGCTTTATAAATTCTGGAAATAGAATCATAGAATGGTTTAGGTTGGAAGAGACCTCAAAGATCATCCAGTGCCAACCCCCCACCATAGGCTCTCACTAGATCAGGTCACTCAAGGCCTCACCCAGCCTGGTCTTGAACACCTCCAGGGAGGGAAATAGTAATTTTTTCTCCGCATTTCATTACTAATTTACTAAGGTGACTCTACCTTCCTCACTCTCAGAGGGGGGCTTTTTTTTTTCTGAAAGCCTTGCTGATTTGGTAGAAAATGGAGAAATTTCTCCATCAAATACTGCAAGATTCTAAATGGCTTCTGAAAGCCATTAACTTGAACAAAATAATTTGAGGACTACAAATATCAAATTGTACTGTGATTAAAAAATTGTACAAGTCTCATCTTTTCAAGGGCAAGTCCTCTGAAGACAAACATCAAAGTTGAAAGTAGTTGCTAATGCATCTGTCCCTTTACCTAAACCACAGCTGTAGCAAATTCAGAAATAAAGATAGATAACTTCCATGTTTTTGTCAGCTATCTCATGAACAGACATTTTTTGTAGCTACAGTCATTGCCTAGCAGCTAAACATTAATTCAAGAGAGGTTTTATGCATCCTGAGAACAGATTTGCAACTGCGGCTGAATTTGCTGATAGTCAAGCTACTTGGAGTGGGAGATGTTCAGGGGTGACCTCATTGCTCTCTACAACTACCTGAAGGGAGGTTGTAGCCAACTGGGGGTTGGTCTCTTCTCCCAGGCAACTAGCAACAGGATGAGGGGACACAGTCTCAGGTTGTCCCATGGGAGGTATATGCTGGATATTAGGAGGAAGTTCTTCACAGAGAAAGTGATTTGCCATTGGAATGGGCTGCCCAGGGAGGTGGTGAAGTCACCATCCTTGGAGGTGTTCAAGAAAAGACTGGATGGGACACTTAGTGCCATGGTCTAGTTGATTTGATGGGGCTGGATGGTAGGTTGGACTGAAGGATCTTGGAGGTCTCTTCCAACCTGGCTGATTCTATGATTTTATGTTTGTCTTGCTTAGCATCTCTCACCTAGTAGAAGACACAAACTTCTGTGTAACTTGTTTAAGATTTCTGTATCAAGATTTTTTAAAAGTGACTAATTATTTTGAATATCTCATTTTTTTTAATAGGAACCTGCCATAAATCCTTCCCCGAAAAGTTTTTTGTCGTTGTTTGCTTTTGTTTTGTTTTCCTTTTTCATTTGTTTTTCAGGGACTGCTGAGAAATCTGTCTCTTAAAATAGTCTACAGAAGTGCCTGGTCCTGTTCTGAGTGTCTTCCTAAGCACTTTGGGTTGTTGTAGGTGAAAGAGGAAAAATATTTTACTACATTTACTCCCTTATAAAAATTCAACAGGAAAAAAAAAACCCAAACACATGCAAAACTGTTTTGGCAGTTGCAATATTCAGTAATTTTCTTCCACAGCTAGGGTCAGGGTGTCCACAGGAACTATTTTCAGCCTAAAGGAATTGAAGTGCTAGACAATGCAGACAGAATCTGTTATTCAAGACAGTGATTCAACATGCCAAACTTGAGGTTTTTCTCTGAGGGAGTGTCTCTCTCTGAAGAGCATAGAAAGCCTTGGAAGACTTATGTCCCTAAACTAAATTTAGTTTTTTATTTCTTTCCCATGGAAGTGTTCTTAATATCAGCAAAAGTATGAATTATTGATTAATCCTCAATCATTATCAGTATATTCCGATAGCTGTCCTCCAACCTTCAGCATTCTGCTAAATAATTTACTGAGAACATTATCTTATGAGGAGCTAGAGGTTCAGTTTAGTGTGGCAATTCACATAAATATAAAATCTATTTTAAGTGCTTAAGTCAGCACTGATCATATTTAAGGATTAGAAAAATACTGAATTGTACATCACACACTTTAAGGAGAAAGCATTTAGAAACACCAAGAAATGAGTTTTATAAACTGATAACAAGGGAATATACATATTTAAAGGGTTACTTGAGTAATACATTTATCTTTCAACAAAGAACTCAATTTTGGACTTCTTTGATTATCACCTTGTTCCATAAAGCTTGGAAATCTGTTCTAAATGTAAGAAGTGAATATAATCTTGCATGCTATAGTACTTATTATCCAAATGACATACAAAAAACCTCAGGTATAAGGCACAATTATATTTTTTAAAATAATGTGCATGTTTGTGACCATCAATTTTAATCCATCTTGATAAAATTGAGCCTAGATATGTATTTTGTGTTTGTGATCACCACTTTTAATCCATCTTGATAAAACCAAGCCTAGATATGTACCTTAACTGGATAACAACTTTTAAGTTGTGTAAAAATATTTTCTTATATGATGACTTTATTATTAAATTATTCACATTATCCCATGTAAATATCTGGAGGCAGAGAGCATTGGCAAGAATTTCAGACCTATAACAGTAATTTAACCACAAAGAGGCCAGAAACAACTTATTAAATATCTTATAGTAGGTGAAAATTTAATGAACTGAATTTTTTTGTTTACTTTGCACAAAATTAATGTTCAGTGCAGCAACAGATGCTGTATTTCATAAGACCTTTTTAAAAAGTTATCACTTAAAGCAATTTAAGTATTTTCCACCTTTCCTGAGATTCAATGGGCAATAGCCAGTATGAGATTGTTTCCAAAAGCTAATGATCATTCTATTCCAAGTAGGAAGGAGAAGTGTGTTTAGTGGACTTCCCTGACTCTTTCTGTCTTTACAGATTTAGTATCTGCAGTAGAATATTCACTGTAGCATAATATGTGACCCTGAATTTCACTGGCTCTGGGGAAGTTAAATTCAACATAGTCAAATGTATTGAAGAAGGAACTTTCTCACCCTCAAATTAACAGTCCACTCCTCCATTGCAACCTCTTGTTAGTGCCTTTTAGCCACTATAAGTTTCTGTCAGTCTGACAACAAATAAGAATACTCAGTATGACAAAGAACATAATCTTTTGCATCTATTAGAATTAATGTCCAATCTTTTTCAGCGTCTATACCATATATAGTTTCATTTCAACTGAAGAATTATGAGTTTCTGAGTTTCAGTGTCATACATGAAATCAAAAGAAGAGTTTTCCCTCCAACACAAGAAAAGATCAAACATATCTCTCCTGTCTCTGACTGATGTCTGCTTAATGTGTTCTTGAAGACCTCCAGTAATGAGGACTTTACAACCTCTCAGGCAATCTCTTTCTAAGTCTCACCAGCATTACCAATAGAAAGTGTTTTTACTAATGTTTAATTTATAAGGATGTTCTTCTGTGATTTAGGTCTACATTTTTTTGTCTTTACCACTGTAAATATGGGGGAAAAAAAATTGGAAGAGCCTTTTACATTCTTCAGAATAGTTACTATATCCCTTCTTGATCTTTAGGATAACAATTCCAGATAATTCAGGCTTTAGTTAGCATATTCTGATAATTTTTATCAATCTCTATTACAATTTGCTCAGTAAGTCCACAAGTTTCTGTATTAATATATGCGGTTTGTCAGCAACACTGTTTCATTTGTTGACTTGTGTAGTGGTTTTGCAGTTACCTGCCCCACCATTTTTTGTAAAACCTTACTAGGACTCAAAAAAACCCACTGGAAGTTAATAAATGAAGCTTTATATTTACAGCAGTGCACAATATACAAGCAAATATTTACAAGGTATAACAGACATTTACAGATATATACAGTGAAAAGGTAATACAGATACCACACCCCTCCCGGACACAAAATCCCCAAGAGAGGGTAACCAAACCCCCCCTACCACCTTTCCCCCTTTCCCCAGTGTTATCACCAGTTGATGCTGCAGATAAGCTGAAGTAGATTGGTCAGAGGGATTAGTGGTAGAAAGGAGTTAGTAGTTTTACTCTTAATTAGCTACCAAGACAAAGGGAAAGGAGACCGTGCAAGAGAAGCAGCCACAGTGCCGAACGGTCAGAAGCCATCTGCTATCTGTTGTTTTCAGAACAGTTCTTAAAAACAATTTTTTTTTCCTTTCTCAGTAAAACTCAGTGGAGTGACACACTGTGTTTACCTCTCTCAGCCAATAGCCTAATTTCTCACTCAAATTCTCTAATTAGCTCAAACCAACACAACTTGTTTTCTGATTTGATATGTTCTAACCAATGGATTCTACATAGTTTATTGTAAAACATCTGTGTTTGGAGTTCTCCTTTGTACATGCAGTATCTTGCATTTTTCTCTTTTGAGTAACATAATCTAGTCGATATGTAGCTGTGTTTGAGTTTGGTTTGGGGTTTTGTTCCCCTTGTTTCTTCCTCTACCCATCTAATTCTGTTACTCCATCACATTAAAGAGGGGAAAAAAAAAAAAAAAAAAAAAAAAAAAAAAAAAAAA